>OX421270.1:1166809-1349412 GCA_949125355.1 Agriopis leucophaearia
CCTGAAAAGGGGGAAGAAATTTTCAAGAAATCTCTCAGACCGAAGCCCCCATTTGTAATATATTCAGGAAATGGTCACACTCGGAGTCACACAACGAGAAATGGAGAGAGCTAGGCTTAGAATTTCTTTTCGCGATTGAATCCGGAACGTGCTATCCAAGATGAAGTGGTAATGGGCAGGCCACATCGATCGAAGAACCGACAATCGATGGGGAAGAAAGGTTCTTGACTGGAGACCACGAATTGGAAGACGCAGCGTAGGTAGGCCAGGCCTAGTTTATAAAGACTTAATGTACAATGAAACCATATACAGATAAAGATAACTTATTGGTGAACTATATACAATATCACACTTCACAGTTGAATATAATATAAGGTACTGTACAATGCTTACTGTTAATTTGTTATTGTATACTACCAAAATAATCTTTGAAAGAGTAGTAAAGTCAAAGTCAAATCATTTATTGCACACTAGCTGTACCCGCAACTTCGTTTTCGTGAACATTAATATTGTCCCTGCAGATGGAATCACCGGAAATTGCAGTAATATGTTACTAACAATATTGTTTACAGGAGCTTTTATTAGTTGTTTATCATAATGTAAAACATCACATAACGCAAAACATCAGACCAATATTTGCTATTAACAACGAATTAACAAAACTCAACAATTCACTGAACTTAACGATAACGAAAACCTACTAACTAATATAACATGAATATAACCAATAATATCACTCAATACCTACACCAAACACGATAACAGCGGTTTCCATCTAAGCGCCACTATACAATGTTGCTACCTAGCACTGCGCGGTATGCTTGGGCCGGCGGGTCTTGTGCTCCGGCCTCACCATTCTTCTATGCGTTTGTTAAAACACTACACCAGTGGCACGGTTGGACACGATGGCAATATGGAAGCGGTACCACCAGTCCTTAAGAGATGGGCATGCACCCTATGGGCAATGGTGGGGCACGTAGGCGCACTTGTCTTTGGGCGCGCTGGTGTTTTACCAGTGTGGTTGGAACCAAGACGGACTATGACCACTGTAGCCTATGTGCGTAACCCTGTTTAATAATGACTTCTTTTCGCGCAGTGTAGCCTATGTGGGCAATCCTGTTTTATAATGACCTCCTTTCGGCGTAGTGTAGCCTTTAGCGTTAGTTAGCCTTTTTTTTTCAAAATATCTTCAATGTACAGAATTGGACCTGTTACAGTTTTATTATTATAATTATATAAGTATATCATCACTATATATATAAAATTTCCATGTCACAATGTTAGTTACCGTACTCCTCCGAAACGGCTTTACCGATTTTTACCAAATTTTATATGCGTATTCAGTAGGTCTGAGAATCGGCTACTATCTATTTTCCATACCTCTAAGTGATAAGGGTTGTTCACCCTTATTTATTTATTTTAATTTTTGACGAAATTTTTTGTTTTTATATTTTTATAAGGCAAAACAACGTTAGCCGGGTCAGCTAGTATATATATACTATTATTATGCGAAGTATATTTTTAACACTTACATTAACACAATGACCCAAATGGGGTACCTATGACAATTTATGTATGAAGCGGCCCGATCTGTTATATCGTTTAGAAAATTATCACCGAATACCTAATTACACTTTTCAATTATATAAGTATTTCAGATTCTTTGCAAAATTTCGTTTGTTTGTTTTCGTCTCTATAAGTCGTCAGGTAATTTATTAAGTATTTTTATAGCCGTTGCATGAGTACCACTACTATGCATTTCTAGTCTCGATTTTGGAATTGCTAATTTAGGATATTTACGTGGTATTTCTGAAACTTTATGAATATTCAGGGTATTTTTTATAAAATTGAAAATGGCAAAGTTAACGCGACGGTTAGGATTTTATATGTAACAAATTACGGTATTTATGGAATTGTACTTTGGTGATATCTTGAGCTTTAATGTTAGCAAAGATGAGAATATAGGGTAAGGCTAAGCCGTTAATTTGAAACTATTAACTGAGTTCACTTGCAACCAGTTTTTGTTCTATAAATGTTACGAGTTGTTTTAACAATATGGGTTAAAATAAAATTAGATTATTTAAACTGTCGTTTTATTTAAGTGTTATATTTAGCTTATAGCCATAGCATGTACAGGGACCTTACGCCTAACTCTAACCTCGGGCTCGAATACGCGCAGTTTGCAAAATCACGCAACGAACATTAACGTGCCGAGAAACGGTTTGGGATCGCGCAACTTTTCGCAATCACCTAATCTGAATCGCTTATAACAGATAGGCGTAAGGCGCTAGGCTACTATTATTTATAATAACAGATATACTGAGATGTAAACATTTTATAATTTATGTAACCTTATTATTCCACAAAGAATATGTAGAAGAGTCAAATATAATGTGACGTTTTTTGTTATAAATAACAACTCTGTGCACAACTGGAATTTAATAAAGGTTACAAAATAAATTATAAATGTTTACATTTCAGTACAGCCTACCTATGAATACCTAGGTATATATATGTCAAGCACATAAAAGTTCCAAAGGGTCCCACCAGCGGCTCTAGTAGTCATATTTTGATACCGCCTTTTTTCTGTGAGGTTGGCTTTCTTCTCCGCGAGTAATAGTGTTCCGTGGGTCGGGGCAGCACCGTGCGTACGCTATTGAGGCATTTTTTAAGAGTGGTGATTCTTACGTGACTGCGCGCCGACAGTTTTGTGCCCACTACAATATTCGGCGATTAAGCGATGGACCAAGTGTTAATTTGATTAGATCGTGGGTGCAAAGGTTCCGCCAAACATCTTCTGCTTTAAATAACCCTCAGCCGGGACCGAGCAGAACATCAAGGACCACAGAAAACGTTCAAGAAGTTGAAAGAAGCTTACGGGAAAATCCACGACTCTCAGTGCGGAAAAGAGCAGCTGCTTTGACACTTCCTAAAAGCATTGTTCACGAAATTTTAAAAAAAGACTTAAAGTTCCATCCCTACAAGATCCAGATAGTCCAAGAACTTAAAGAAAATGACTTCATTTTAAGAAAAAACTTCTGCGAACGGATGTTGGAGGGATTTCGCACAGTAAATTGCGTTTTCTGGAGCGATGAGGCCCATTTTCATTTGAACGGCCATGTCAATAAACAAAACTGTCGTTACTGGGCCCCAAAAAGACGTAATCCACGACAAAAACATCAGCGGCCCCTGCATTGCCCAAGAGTTACTGTTTGGTGCGCATTATCGACGAATGGAATCATCGGTCCCTATTTTTTTGAGAATTCTCGGGGTGAAGCTGTAAATGTCAACAGTGAAAACTATGGACGCATGATCACTGAATATTTTTTACCAAATTTGCGAGCACATCCATCCTACTCGACGCACACGTGGTTTCAGCAAGATGGGGCGACTCCGCATACAGCCAGGACGTCTATGGCTTTACTTCGACAAAATTTTCCACGGAAATTGATAAGCCGCTTTGGTGACATCTCGTGGCCTCCGAGGTCACCAGATTTAACTCCAATGGACTTTTTTTTATGGGGCTATCTCAAAAGCAAAGTCTATGCCAATAATCCTTTGTCTGTTGTGCAGTTGAAGGAAAATATCCGCAATGAAATTCAGCAAATCCAGCCGAGCCTGTTGCAGCGCGTAGCCCGTAATACGGTGGACCGTTTTGAACAGTGTGTGCGTATAAATGGACAGCATTTAGACGAAGTGATTTTTAAAAAGTGAAATCCGCATTATGCGTTTATTGATTAAATTACTTAATAAAACCCTAAGTTTATAAGTTTTTCTTTTATTTGCTTTCAAAAACATAAATCCGCCACCGGACACCCTGTACCACTACTACTTACCACGGTAAATATTCCGTAAATAATCATATAACTGAAGTAGTATCAGTAGTTACGGCTGTTTACCTGTAAACAAACGAAATAATAATTAGAAGTTGAAGAATACAAATAGAGCGGTAGTGGCCAGACGGTAGCATGCGCGCTTCACAATCTGACGGCATCCGGTTCGATCCTCAGCCCAGCACCAATCATAAAATACGTGCAGTATCGATGAAGGAAGGTGAAGGAAAAATATCGTGAGGAAACCGGTTTGTCCAAGAATCTCAAAAGTTAAAAGAAATATGACATATAGATGCACTGGGCCAGCATGGTGGATTAGGGCCCATCGTCTCTCTCTGAGAGAAGGGCTGTGTCCCAGCAGTGGGAATATGATAAGCTGAAATTAACTAATGATAATGATGAATAATATAATAAAAAAAACAATACTTTACAAAACATATATGCTTCAAATTCATTAATCATCAAATAAAAAAAGAATCATCAAAATCGGTTCACCCAGTCGAAAGTTGTAACAAACATTAAAAAAAACAGTCGAATGGATAACCTACTCCTTTTTGAAAGTCGGTTAAAAAGTAAACGAAATTGCGAATTCGCGAAATATTGAAGTCGGTTTTTTTAAGTTTAAAACTTACACCATGTATATATAATTATTATGACATTACCCAAGAGTAATGTAACAAAATAATGCCTTTAAAATAAAATCTATTACAAGGTCCACTAAATTTAAACGTATAAAGTAAATACAAAAATACTGTACAATTTACTCCTCAATTTCGTTCCCAAAAAGATATCTTGTGTTATCAAATTCCCATAACATCGTGAGGTTTCTATATTGAATAAATGTATCCGCCCAAACGACGCCCAAGCTGAATCGGATGGGCGGGCGGGCAGGTGTTCCGATCGAGCCGAAGATTGATTTGTTACTCTTTCAGGTCTTTTAGCAGTTTTTCTTAAAAATAGAGTGTAAGTAAAGCCACAAAGCACCACAAATTGAAGCAAAACCACAATGTATAAAAAACCGGCCAAGTGCGAGTCGGACTCGCGCACGAAGGGTTCCGTACCATTATCTATAAAAACGGCAAAAAACACGTTTTTATATGGGAGGGGCTCCCATATAAAAACGTGTTTTTTGCCTTAAATATTAATTTTATTTTAATTTAATTATTTATTTTTAAGGTAAAAATACCTAAAATTAAATATTCTGTGATCATTTCAAGCGTCTAAATATGTCTGACTATCACGGTTCATGAGACACGGCCTGGTGACAGACGGACACACGGACAGACGGACAGCGGAGCCTTAGTAATAGGGTCCCGTTTTATCCTTTGGGTACAGAACCCTAAAAATAGCCTTCCAACACTTTCAACACTCTGCATCAAAATATTTGCCGAAAATCCTAACAGATGATCCCAACACCTCCAATCCTATTTATTGAAGGACCCTCCCTTCACAAAGGTTCTATCTGCTCGGTAACGCTGTAACAAATGGAACCATATCGCTTTATATTACTCATAAAAGACTTGAGAGCCTGTATTATATGGCATCTTTGATGGTATTGTCATATTTTTGGCGCGAAAAATGTGATATTGGGCGACCCTACTTTGCGTATTTTGATAAATAAGTCAAGGCAAAACAAACAAGATTATGTCAGGGCGTTGGTACGCTTGGCCTCGTATTACTATCGTATATGAAACAGTAATAGCACAGAAATATCTAAGCTAGGGTCTAGAATGGTGATTCAGTTGATGGAATATTTTGCTAAGAAAATTGGGATAAATACAGGATAAATCGCAGTAAAAATATATTATACCAATTTATTTCCGGGATAAAATGTCACTCTCCGGCCCTCCTATCTTTATGCCAAAAACACGTCGATTCGTTTGTCTGTTGGTGCGTGAAAGAGAAAACATTTCGGCATTTATAATATTAGTATGATTACACTAATTCCATTAGTTTATTTTCTCTGACAGATGCAAAAACATTGCAAAAAGATGGATGAAAACATTTTCTTCTAATACTTCGCTAAGTAGGTATATCGGGTACCTGCTACAGTTCTACTTCAAAAACCTAGCGAAGAAGATCAGAATGAAAAAGATTATTATCAATTTAAAAAAACCGACTTCATAAAAATGTCAGAACTGACAGACCACACGGGAAGCACCAGCTTTCAAATAAAAAAAAGAATCATCAAAATCAGTTCACCTAGTCGAAAGTTCTGAGGTAAACATAAAAAATCAGTCGAATTGAGAACCTCCTTCTTTGGAAGTCGGAACTTCACGTCCAGGTGATCCATACAAGTAGCAACCGCGCCCTACGTTGCTTAAAATGTTATTCAATTCCTTCAGATAAGGGTTGTCAATTACCACCGTCGGCAACTGGCATGCAAATTGTATGAGTGTATTACCCTTCTTATTTCCCTCGAGGTCGGTTCTTAGTTTCAGCCCCGGACTCAAATTGAATCGAGTTATGATGCGAAATGCTTAAAAGATGGTGTTTTCTTTTTCATACCTTGCCCATGTTGATGTTATATTTTTATATATTTAATAGTTGTAATTATATAATTATCAATATAAAATCCGACTTCATAAAAATGACATAACTGGACCAAATTGGGACCACAAGGGAGCACTAGCTAACAAATTTACAAAAAACATCAAAATTGGATTACCCAGTAGAAAGTACTGAGGTAACAAAAAAAGCGGTCGAATTAAGCACCTCCTCCTTTTTTGATGTCGGTTAAAGAGGCGATGTGTGTACCTACCTACTGTACGAGTATGTTCCCTATGGATTCCGAAACGCTGGACGAATTGTGATGACATTTACAGGCAATTTAATATTTTCCCTTCAAAAAAGTCTATACATTGACTTAATATTACAGCATAGAAAAACAAAAGAAATTGTAATTTAAGTCAAATGAAGTTGTTGTCACTACCAAGGAGGTTGCTTTAAGGAAGTATATAACGTGGATGAAACCACGGGGCGCAGTTAGTTTATTCATAAACACGTATCAAAATTATATTTAAGGGCTACTGTTAATCAGTTATCATCCTCTTTAGTACATCGAAACAAACAACTTTTGTTCAATGACTTTTCGAAAAACTCCGGGGAAAAAACAGCTTTTCCATACAAAAAAATAATTCACTCCCGACACAATGTATGACACAACTGATTTTTTTTCGCAAACTTCGTTAGTTGCAGATCAAAAGTTGTTTGTTTTGACGTATTGAAGCCACCCGCTTCAATACGTCAAAACAAACAACTTTTAGGCTCTTAAGAGAATGCTAAGAAACTTCTTAGTCTAGAACACCGCACCGCCGCAAAGTAGCGAGTCTGTAAATTTTCTATAGGATTCTTTTCAGAGAATGTGCATCGGAGCTACACTACCTTATCCTACCATCCTCTTTCTACTACAGGACAAATAGGAAATCGGTCCACTACCATCCATACATTGTGGACTTTCCTTGGTTACATACCAAACGTTTCGATTCTACGTTTCTAATCCGTACGGCCAAGGACTGGAATAACCTGCCGGCTTCCTTGTTTCCTGAGAGATATAATCTGGGCCTTTTCAAGGCAAGAGTGAATAGGTATCTTCTAAGTCTGCATGCTTCATCTTCGACCACATCGTCGCTTACCAACAGGCGAGTTGGTGAACAAACGCGGACTTATACGCGTTAAAAAAAGTACAACAATAAATAAAATAATAAACAATTATGAATTGTAATTGTTGTGTTTGTGTTGTTGTAATTTTTCAAATCGTCACACTAGTAAAACCATAATCAAATCACACTACTATTATAAATGCGAAAAGTTTGTATGCAAGTGTGTTTGTTGGTCCACACTCAACTCCGTGACAGTTGAACGGATTTATACTTATTACATGTGGGCTTTTTTATCCCGACTGTGGGCATGGCTATGACGTGATATAAATAAGTATCCACAGCGATTTTCACAATCATTAAATTTATTACAATTCGTGTCAGTAATTCTAGCGACCATTAAAGTATTGTATAAGAGCATTAGACCCTATGGAACTCTATAACAACGCCTATACACAATACAATTGAGTAGACCATCTTCAGTCACCGTGAAGGCTACAGCACAAAATTACAGTTCCCGACATAAGTCGTAAAAACCTTTTTGATACAAAAAATAATAATTTTGTTTGGTTCCGTCGCTGTAATGTCAAGGTCAGGACTTTCGCAAATCTTCAATGATACCAGAACAAAGGTTGAATTATCATTGGAACAGGTGTGCCAACTACTGGTTTGGGAAGGCTGGCAGATCAGATGGAAATGCATCCGGGACGAACGGGCCGTCAGTACGATATAGCTCTTATCACCCCACATACATGTAATACAGAAACACGTTAAACAATTTTGGTATTGAATATAATTATGTTTCCAGCGAAATTACAGGGCACACAGAGATTTGACATCTTATTTCTCGGGGTGACGAGCGCAGTGCATTGCCATCCAGGGTTTTGAACTGTTGAAGTTCAAAATTCTGAGTGGCGTTAAGCTGTTATGGGCAAGCGTGAAGAGCCATCAGGCGGGCGACTTCGCTCGTCTCGTCACCAAGTATCATAAAAAAAAATGTGAATAATATTATTATTGTACAGTGTAAACTCTTTATAATGAAACTCAAACCGAGCATTTCTTTTTGGTTTGAAAGAGTTTTCGTTATAAAGACCATATTTACTCCTTATAAGAGAATTGCGCAATGTCTGCGTTCCCCCAAGGACAAGATTCCATTTCAGCATCCCGGGGTGTACAAAATCAACTGCAGCTGCGGAAGTTCGTACATAGGACAAACGAAGCGAACTGTCTCATGCCGCATCAAGGAACACATTAAGGCAGTCAAAAATAATGAGAGACATAAATCTGCCATAGCTGAGCATCTGCTGGACTCGGGTCCTAACCACTGGATTGAATTTCATAATCCCGAAATCCTGTCCACCGAGCGTCACTACATACCAAGGCTGGTAAAGGAAACTATTGAAATCTCGAAATGCCAGAATTTCAATCGAGGTGATGGTTTTCAACTCGCTAGTGCGTGGAATCCAGTATTAGGTTGCCTTAAAAATATAAATAAAAGTCCGCGTTCAAAATGTGTTCAAAGTACTATACGCAGTGATACAGTGAGTGTGTTTTGTCGAGACTTAGGTTCGAGTTCGAGTTCCAGTGATAACCGTAGCAAAAGACTAAGAAAGAGGGTAGATCGTTTTGTCTGTACCTAACTTTGAACTTTTTCACCAACCACCCGCATTCTTCAGTCTTCCCGTGAACATGGTGCATGTAACTGCGCCGAAATATCGGGAGCTCCTTCCACAACCTTACCACGGTAAATATCCCGTAAATAATCATTTAACTTTAGTTTTCGTTATGTTCAGTGAACAAAAAAAATCAGCACTAATACACAAAAAAAATGGTTTTCGATTACGACTGATAATACTATAAGTGCTTAGTATGTTTGGTGACCCGGGTATATCCTAAAACTGCGACCAGAACCACCGGAGGATGGGCAGCAGCGTCCTTATAGTACACGGTGAACGTACTGCGATCCCCAAGCCGCCTGCCAAGCGTGGAGATTATGGCAACACCCCTCTCTATGCGGGAGGCCTTGTCCAACAGTGGACGTTGATTGGCTGATGATGTGTATGTTTGGTAACTAAAAACAAAATTTCCCAGAGTAAATGCAATCCATAATGGCGACGTGTTCGCGGCAACAAGGCAGCGGGTGGCTGCCTACCTACGACCTCAAGTGTTTTTTTAATAATTTTTTTATGATACTGGGAGACGAGACGAGCGACGTCGCTCGGCTCTTCACAATTGCCCATAACAGCTCCACGCCACTCAGAATTTGAACTTCAACAGTTCAAACCCCTGGATGGCAATGCACTGCACTCGTCACCCCGAGATATAAGATGTCAATACTCTGTGTGCCCTGTAATTTCGCTGGAAACATTGCCCTTCAATCCGGAGCACAGTTTTCTTAGTAAGGTCGGCATCTCAAAGATATAGTTAGAGCTTTTTGTAAACTGATAATATGATTGATATTCCCATTCATATTTATTCATGAAATGTTATTTTACATGTCAAATCATCAAACAAATTATAAATTAGGGTGAAAATAATATATCAACTAATAAATTGGGTCAAATAATCCAAAAATTAAAATTTTGTTAATTATAATTTAAGTCAAATATATAAGCAATAATACTTATAATACTTACTGCAAATATTTACTAATATCTAAATATTTAATTAACGTTTTTCTTCGTAATAGAGAATTACTGTTGCGGTATAAAAAGTGTATCAAAGTATGCGGATTTTAAGTTAAACCACCAATTCGAACTCATTTCTACTGTATACGAAGTTTTTCGTAATAAGGAATGAAGTTATAAATAGTTTACACTGTATTTAGAATCAAAAGAAGTTTTATTTAAAACACATAAACAAAAATTCTCAGTAGATACTAAACGCTAAGATAACATCAAACTTTTGATTTGGACTGTACTGCGTGACAAAGGTCCATTCGCGATGATACAAAAAGCATTAAAATCGCGATTGTTATGACTTTATGACAGTAGTTTTGTACAAGAATGGTTACTAATGGCATTTAATGGCTATTGATTACGACCTTATCGTTACATCAGTTTACGAGTTTATTTATTTTGAAGCATTAGTAAAGTAGGTAGGTTCTTTTTTACTTCGTTCCGTACATGAGTTGAACAATAAACCAGCCAAGTGTGAGACGGACTCGCACACTGAGGGTTCCGTAAAAATACAACATTAATTTATTGTTTAAAAATGTTTACACAAGGACAGTACGCAACAACCAATAATTCTCAACGAGATCTAAGAAACCAAGAGCGTATGAGATTTTTGTTTTTTCGCGCTACTTCAGTGAATGTGTATTGAAATGGAAAATTTCATCAAATGGCGACGCTAAAGTAATTAGAGCGCTGTCTATCGGCAATACGTGTAAGCAGTCTTGAAGTTACATTGTGTTACGTTATGAACAGAAATGTGTCACCAGATTCGCACTTGCTTCAGCTTTACCTAAGCTGTGCGCTTAGCAAGTGTTTGTTATTTTCTTGTTGTTTTACTTTAGAGTGTGTACTACAAGCCTTGTGGACCCAGGTATGTCCTAAAACTGCGATGAGAACCACCGGAGGATGGACAGCGTCCTATAAATACACGGTGAACATACTGCGATCCACAAGCCGCCTGCTTAGCGTGGGGATTATGGCAACACCCCTATCTAAGAGAGAGGCCATTGGTCAGCCGTGGATGTTAACTGTCTGATAATGTGATGATGTGTGCCATAATCGTGCAAGTTTGATGCATGCGTGGATTAACGTTTTTACACTAGAGTAAAGACAAAAATACGTTAAATAGGTAATAATTTTTGGTTTTGTTATTATTTCTTACATTACATATTCCGTCAACATTTCAACTGGCTATCTATTGCGGTTCGATAGATACAGCCGTTAAAAGGTAGAACAGACAGACAGCGTAGGCTTAGTTATATGGTCCCGTTTTCACCCTATGGGTACGGAACCCTAAAAACAAATCTTTCAAAGACCCACATCATAAAATTACTAAAACCTTTAGTCTATAAAAGTAAAAGCGAAATAAAATGGAAGCAATAAAACTCGTGTCGTATTTCCGGTTTATTAGCCCAGTTTGCCCAATTCCAGCCACTTCCGTTTCCGTTTATATTGGGTTCCCGCAAAGCGAATTAATGCCAATTCGTTAAGTTCTTAGGGATTTTTAGTGAAGTTTAGTAGTTAAGAACCTTCTTGAAATCGGTTAAAAACATAAAAAGGTAAAACTGAAAAATAGCGAGTTGAAATCCAAGACAGTATTTTGTCTAGTATTTTCGATTCTACGTTTCTAATCCGTACGGCCAAGGATTGGAACAACCTGCCGGCTTCATTGTTTCCTGAGATATATAATTTGGGCCTTTTCAAGGCGAGAGTGAATAGGTATCTTCTAAGTCTGCGTGCTTCATCTTCGACCACATCGTTGCTTACCAACAGGCGAGTTTATTTTTTATTTAGTGGTCGAACGCGGACTTATTCGCGTAAAAAAAATATTACAAATATTACAATATTGAGTACCTAAGTATTGCAAAAAAGATGTTTATTTTATAGTAACTTAAATAACATTCCATCTTCGTAATATTACAAATGAAAAAATAATATCCAAACCAATTTTTTTGCTGTAGATAGCTTCAACAGATTAAAAAATATAAATTTGAAGTGATTTAATACTTTTCGTTATTCATTATCCGTTATTGGCTCGTGTCGTTGGAAGGAAGCCCCTTGCAACCCGAGCGCAGTAGAGCACTCGACTCGCTAGAGTGTGTATAGAGCCCTACACTTACTACACTCTCTATAGCTCGTTAGAAAGTTAACGGCGAAAACCGAGTATGTGGCGATGACTAACGGAATAGATTATGCAAGTTTGTATAACATTGTAGGAAAGTAGGTGTCACAAAAATTACTTTTTTTTATTTTATTTTTTTATTGTAAAATAGGCTTGCGCTTGGCCGCCAATTCGCCTGATGTTAAGCGATGATGCGGCCTACGGTGGATCACGCTTGCCTAGAAGAAAACGATTCACTCGTGACTTGAAGACACCCAGATTGCATATATATCTTTATTCTTAGCTATTTAAACTACCAATGAATTCTCAAAATAATAATAAATTAAAAAAACCGACTTCAAAAATTAGTTAATTATGCAATTTTGGTTCCTAGGATGACATATTAATATTATCATCAAAGTAACATTTTTTTTATTTAAGAGTCAAACTACTAAATCGATTATGATGAAATTTTTATAGGAATAAATATAAATTGGTTCATAAATGACGAAGTACTGTGTTAACAAACATTAAAAAAAAACAGATTGAGAACCCTCTCCTTTTTTTAACTCTGTAAAAATAGTTTTTATCTCTGTAACTTAGTTAATATTTCAGTCATAAAAAAGAGGAATTTGTTTGTTTGTTTCTACAAAATGCTATATGTCATTTCTCTCAATTGTGGGCCGATTTCAATGACTGTAGATTCATATAACATTTTAAATATGGTAAAAAACACACATACATAATTTTGTCAGCTGTGGAGTATGTAACTTAATTGATTATAAGTCCGGTCTAAAGTGAGATGTAGTCATGCTATATGTCAACATTTTATTTTACAGTCAAACAAATATTTTGAACACATTACTTAACCACCGGAACCTAGATGGCGGTAAAACTTATTTATCAATTAAAAAAACCGGCAATGGCTTGATAAAATATACAGTATTAAAGGATTTTATTGCGTGTATTTTAGATTATTTTAAATCCTGACGTTTCGAACACTTTGCAGTGTCAGTGGTGACAAGTAGCCTAGATGACAGATGTCTATACAAATGTTATAAAATTATTTATAAGTAACACTAATGATTTTAATTGAAAATCTTTCCTACGCACGCTTTCCTTATTGTACGCTGTGTCGCATATAATAGCGAAGCTAAATCATAATTAGCAGAGAAACACACACCACGCTACAAATTGAGTGATCTTTCATTATCTACTCTTTAAATCTATGGTAAGTATACCGGAGTCAGGTTCTTAAATATCTTAGTAGAGCAGTTTGTCGCAGTTTACACCTCTGCTGGTGGAAGTCCAACTTTATTATTGCTGTATACTTCGCTATTCATGAACACGAGGACCTTTCCAAAAGTTGCGACGGAAACTTATATGTAAAGTGATCTCTGGACGGGCAGGACTCTATAAAACATACAAGGTTTCAGGGATTTAACTATACACTTCTCAATGTTCTGATATCATATAGATATAAGGAAACCGTGTCTGGGCTTTATTCAGATTTCGCAACAACGTTTTGACAAGTCATGACATCTATGAAAGGCTTGAATAGGGTTTTTAATGTCATAGTTGGCAAACGAGCAGACGGGCCGCCTGACGGTAAGCGGTTACAGTTGCCTATGGATACCTGCAACACCATTGGCATCAAAGATACGTTGCTGACCCTTAAAGACTCTTTTAACAGCCCTTTTTGAAGAACTCCATATTATAGTTACTCGGAAATTCCGCAGGGGGTAGCTAATTCCACAAATTGCAGATGTGAGGCAAATACGCACAGAACACATAAAACGCACAGCATATAGAATATACTTAATATGTTTAATGCCTGAAAAAAAATTACATAATTTTACTTACAAAATAGCAAACATTGAGGATTTTGAGATTAAGGGGATACGTTTCATATTTGGCGGGGAATTCAAATTTCAATCAGTTTTTTTGTCCTTGTAGCTAGGCCGGCTAATTATTGTGAAATGACACAGTATTAGCGAAAATTGTTGGTTGTTTTTTGCATTATCATGCACAGCTATTAATCAGTAACTCACCATATTACTTACATTTGTCAATAAACCGTTTGAAACAGCAACAATTTGTTTATTGACAAATGTATGTAATAATGTGCATTGGAGATAAATAGCTTTACGTGAGTTTGTAAAGAATAATAATCAATTTTCGAAATAATCATGATTGTTTACAATAATTACCCGGCCTAGCTACAAGAACAAAAATACTGTTTGAAATTTGAATTTCCCGCCAAAGTGAAACATAGCACCTTAATTTAACTTCACTTGAAATGTTCGGGGAATGAACTGTTCGATCTGAAGCCAGCATCGTGGTCTTATCATCGCAGTAGGCGCCGCACCATCGATCGCCTGAAAACTCATCCATACTCGTATATCATAGATCGCGCAAAACGCACACTGTGCGTTTGCCTCGCACCTACAATTTGTAGAATGAACTCCCACCCTGCGGCCTTTCCGAGTAACTATGATATGAGGTTCTTTAAAAGGGCTGTTAATAGAGTCGTTAAAGGTCGGAAACGATGTGATACCCCTGGTGTTACAGGTATCAATAGGTGACGGTGATCGCTTAGCATCAGGCGGCCCGTTAACTTGTTACCTATGACATAAAAATAATAATATAAACTGTTATTTTATTTATATTACACGGGAATTACTCACGCAAGAATAGGCTGGTTACTCCGACTATAGTTTCAACCGCATTCGGCGATCTTTATCAAGGTGAATGCGCGCGCGCGGCTGCGTTTCGCTTTGCACTACAACGTTTCTTAGTGAGTAATTCCCGTGTAATATAAATAAAATGTGTGAAAACCACGTCAGTTTCCATAATAGAAACTGTTATGTTCCACTGTTAGGCAAGGGCCTCTATCCTCTCTTCTTTCTTCTGATCTAAAGTAATTTATTTCAATAAAAGTAATTATCTTAATGTACAGTCAGCGACATCATGGATTCAATCTTCCCTTTCTCGATAAACGACATTATTTTCCCTTTCTCTGATGGATGGTATCAAGTACAGAACAGTGTGTATATTGTCATGCGCGATTTGACTACCAATTCTCGTGTTTACATAGAGTAGATAAAACCTGTTATGTTTACAAAACGCTGTCTGAGAGTTACAAGATTGTTTTGAAATAGTATTCACGTAAATCACCACAAAATTTTGACTTATTTTTCATCATCATCATCATCAGCGAGAAGACGTCCACTGCTGAACATATGTCTTCCCCTTTAACCTCCACACTTAACGACATCCTGCCATCTGCATCCACTGGATGGTGGATGCTGGAGGCCTACCTACGCTGCGTCTTCCGGTTCGCGGTCTCCACTCAAGAACCTTTCTTCAACATCGGTTATCAATTCTTCGAGCAATGTGGCCTGCCCATTGCCACTTCAACTTGCAGATTTTAATAGCCTTGCAGATTTTAATTGAATTATTTTTGCCTTTTTATAATATACATGTTTGATTGACCACTACTTATATAAGATCAATTACCACTGATTCAGATAGTGATTGACTTTTTTGTTCTCCCAGAAGGAGCAATTGGGGGTATAGAAAATGTTTGGTGATCACGAGAAATGTCTGAAATCACATGATTGTGGAATTCCTACGTGACAGTGTCGTCGAAGACGATAAGGATACCTAACTTGGAAAGGGTACTGGCTCTCAATTGAAGTTTCCGGAACCCTGATGTAATAAAATAGAATGTGTTACAAAGTTGGATTATATTAGGTGCTATTTTGACTAAGGATTTTGTGATTTATTCTTCGGTCAAAAATAATTACCTATTCGTAATAATAAATTTAATTTCATATATAAATGTTGATTAAAATTCATTTAACCTTTTGGCGCGAGTAATACACATTACCAAATACATCAAATTACTAAATAAAAATTGGAATCAAATCCATTGATGGATTTGTTCAATGGATTAAAGTTAGGGCAGTTACTCTATAAAATAATATAGTTAGTAACCAACCATCACACCACACAAAACCATAACAAATATACAGATAAACATGTAATGATACCTATTATTTCTCCGTATGATCATCTCTGTACAGATCCCCAGAGCGCAGTGTTCCGTACTTCCGAACAAGCCCATTTGTTTCATCCTGCATATTATATCGTTCCGACAGCGTTTGATCAATTGATATAAGTAAATATTAATATTAGGTTAGCATATTTAAGGATTTTGATTTTGATGGAGCCCATTCGTGCGCCTCTACCCCTTTCACTTATTTCAACATTTCTGAATACACGTAAGCTCTGTATATCTTGAGAATAACATTACAAATGTCCTATCAAATTTTATATTTTTATTAAAACAGGCTTACAAACTGCGCTTCTTTGCGCTTGAGGCGTGGATTCGATTCCCACCTAGGGCAAACATTCATGTGATGATCACTTGTGTTTGTTCTATGTCTGGGTGTTAATATCTATTTAAGTATGTATTTAAAATACATATGTACGCATATCAGTCTCTGGCAGCCATACGAGTACTTATTACAAGCTATGCTTAGTTTGGGGTCAAATGACCGTATATTATATAAAAAACACTTAGTCTTAAAATAGACGACTAGTTAATGAATCATTGTGTTTTATGTACGAAATAGTCAAAATGAAAATTTGTTTAGATTTGTATATCTATTATTATTTTCCAGATAATAAGCACTTATGTACTCGTACATGCAGTAGTTTTATATATTTTTTTTTTTTTAATGTGCGAGCGATTTAAGGATCGCAAGTAGCCTAGGCTCTTAAATAACACCAACAGTTTACACGTATCTCTGACCTCTTTGACGATAGGTTAAAGATATTTTAAACATTAAGCATGTTTAAAATGCATTCGATATTTTCGAACACAAGAATCTAGTTGTAATTAGTAAAACCAGTATGTTTTGTGACAAAACGGCGGAAAAATGTAAATTATTTAGCATCACTGAATGCATTTTAGTCAGTCAAACTATTATGACACTT
This sequence comes from Agriopis leucophaearia, assembly GCA_949125355.1. Taxonomy (NCBI): domain Eukaryota; kingdom Metazoa; phylum Arthropoda; class Insecta; order Lepidoptera; family Geometridae; genus Agriopis; species Agriopis leucophaearia. The sequence continues at coordinate 1,184,022 of OX421270.1, forward strand.
TGTTTGTTTGGTTGTCATTCATCATCAGCCACAAGACGTCCACTGCTGAACATAGGCCTCCCTCTTTAACCTCCACACTGAACGACATCCTGCCATCTGCATCCACTGGATGCCCGCGACTCTCACAATGTCGTCGATCTAATAGGAGTCCTACCTACGCTGCGTCATCCGGTTCGTGGTCTCCACTCAAGACCCTCATGTTATTAACCATAGATAAAAATGCTGCTATTATAAAGAAATACTTTGTGACAAAACCGGCTAGTTTAACTTTAACTTCTCATTTATTTACTTTGAAAAGTTACTTATAAGTACTATTACTTTAAATTAATAGTTACTATTATAGGTGAACCACAAAGCTTCGTATTTCCTAATTCTTTCTAAAAAGTATTAAAGTCCTCGGACGAACCCAATTACTCGTACATTTCTTCAGAATGTCTAGATTTATGGTCACATTAGAGGAAATTGTACAAAGAAAGTCATTTGCGGGGATGGAGTTAGACTGGAATTTATTTTCATTACTGCGTATGATGCGGTAATGCAATATATCTATACCTAGGAAGGAATTGGTATTTTTAAACTGTGACGCCCTGAGACTCGTGGAGTGACGATATACGTAAGACGGCTGGCAGTGGCTGAAAGAGAAAAGTCGAAACTCGGGCTGAGTGGCGTGCTTTGGAAGAGGTCTATGTCCAGCAGTGGACTAGTATATTATGCTGATGATGATGAGTTTTTAGTTCATGGTAGCTTGCGTTTGTCCACATGATTGTTAAATTTTTGATGATTTCAAAAACACCTAAACAATAATGCGCGAGAAGTCCCAATAAACATTATAAACCATCATACATGTATGATGAAAGACTCGTTTCAAGAAAAGTATACTTACTGATTTAATTACAGACTAGAAAACGAGAAAAAGCTACATTCGTACGAAAACAAACCCTATATTGCCAACTAAAATAAATCAATTCTCCCCAATGTTATCTTAAAACTCTGAAAACACGAGAAAAAAATATTCAATGTTCCCGAAACAGGGGTAAAAGAATAATACAATCATTCAGGTACGTTATCTCGAAGAAAAACCTTACAAAAACGATATTCAACCAACAAATAACAATTATTTACTCGAGTTGAAAAAGGGGGAGATGGGTGAATACGGGGCCCATGTCAATGTCGACCTCTTACTAGGGTGACCATCAAAATTTAATTACGGGTTTAGTACCTACCTACTCTTAAATATCGGGATAAGGTCGAGGCCCAGCCAGCAGTTAAACTTATTATTTATTCTGTGGTAAAACTGAACTGGATGACAGTGCATTTTATAATTTCTTTATTATATGATAGCTAATAAAAATTACAAACTTTGATAGTATAATAAGCCTGAAATTTAGGCTACTTTTAAATTAGACATTCTGCTGCCAAAATATACGAGTGGACAATATAAACCAGTTAACTAACCTACCTAAGCTACACTCATATTATTAGAAATGGAACACTTAAATGTGCTTGCAATATCTGTTTCTAACTAGAATTTCTGAGTCACTTGAAAATGTCCAGGAACTTGTAACCGTGTGGCAACACTACCTTACAAGACGATTTGTTTCCCCTCACGTGGACGCGTACGCACGTTTGTTCACTCCTGCATATTGAGGACATTTTCTACTGAATAGGAGTTTATCGGAAAACTTCAATTTCAATTATTTTTTTCAATTTTCTGTTTACGCAAATACAGGGCTATATGTAATTCAAACTCCACACTCGTGATGAAACTGAAACGTTGTATACCTATAATGTTTATTTATCATTAGTAATGAAAAACTTCCGAAGCACATAGGGCGCGACCGAAGCCCTAAACCGACCTAAAAGGGACCGCAGGAAAATGTTGGATGCAGGCCGCTTTCAACCGGCCCTTTTTTTAAATGTGACTTTTGCTGTTGGCCTTGTATCCTCTATAGCTTGCCCGGACTAGTTGGTGAACGCAGAGGGCGTTGGGCCAACATGATTGGCCCTTTTGGAAATCGATGGTAGAGGCCTATGTCCAGCAGTGGACGTCCTATGGCTGAAATTATGATGAAGTAGATGACCAAATCCGCTGGACAGGCCATCTGCTGAAAATTGGGGAGGATCGCAATGTCAAGAAGGCGTATTTTAGAGTTCCGCGGGCCTAGATATCGCTGGAAAGATATCGTAGAGTCAGACTTGCGCCAGCTCCAAGTCGCGGACCGGCGAGATACAGCGCGAGAACGGGACCGATGGCGTTCTTTATTGTCGGAGGTCAAGACCCACTTCGGGTCGCTGGAGGTCGCTGAGTAAGTAACTAAGTACATAGGACGCGTTTTGAATCATGTCAGCCACAACAAAGAACTTTTTCGTGCCAGCGCTGCCGTGTCGCCTTTACCTACTATGAATGCCCTGAGTGTAAATTCCGCAGAAAAAAATATATGGTAGTGTTATATCTACAGTTTTTCCTTTAGGTCTTACACTCCAACCCCCCCCCCCCCCCCCTCTTGGTCGTCCGAGTGTGGCGCTCAACATTGAAGTGTGTGTTAGCTAGAAGTATTACTATTTCTAACAAACACACATATATATTCTTACGAATATGTCAGTGTGTGCAATACGTGTTCACCTCGCCCCCTTCAGTTTTTTTGCAGACTTTTTTCGGTAAACTATATATAATTATGATCAAAAGAAAATTCTGTTGTAAGTATTGTAGGTAGGTACCAAACCTACATCAGAATTTACTTTATAAGAATCTGCCACTGTTTATTTTTACAAACTGATAACTGTATTATTACAGCATTTACATATGTGAACACAACGAATACAATACTTGGCAAACTGAACAAGCACACGATGGAAGAAAAACACGTCAGTCATAGGACTCCACGTAAGAAGTGAAAACTTAAGTAGTAATTCACCTATTCTACAAGAGATGGCGCTGTTTTAAAATACACGGTACAGCGTGACGATAACGCGAGTTCCATGATTTTTGTTCACCCAAAAAGTCCTCATTGCGCCTATAGAAGTTTTCACTTCAAGAACTACGAAATAAATGATAATTTAACGTAGATAATGTGTAAACGTGTGTGTGCCTCTAAACATAGTGCAGAATATGCCTATTCTGTGCCTTTAGCCATAGCTACGGTAACAGTTAGTACCGTACCTTCATTACCAGCTCTGTGTTCCGGAAATCGCCGGAGTTCCCCGAGGATTTGGACATTGATTGGTTTGCCTCACCTCGCAGGCTTTGCATCCTTTTGTACCTATACAGTGCTTTAATAGTTCATTCTTGATCAGTTCTGATCTCTGGAGATAAAGTAATATAATCAGGTTTTAAATTGTACAGGACTTAAGCTATGAAATAACTAGCTGAGTCTTTCATTCTCTGCAAATATCCAGTTTTTTTTACAGAGACATCAAAACTAGAAGAAGGACTAAAGCATGGTGCTAATTTACTCGTAGCATAAACTAATTAAACATGTTAACGTTCTTTACTTTCAAGCCTAAATTGTTGTTACCAGAACGAAACAGATATATTTTTGACAGGACGGCGAATGTCAGTAATGTACCCTTTTTAACCGACTGCCAAAAAGGAGGAGGTACTCAATTCGTTTTTTTTTTTAATGTTTGTTACCTTATAACTTTCAACAGGGTAAACCGATTTTGATAAAAATAATATATTTGAAAGCTGGTGTTTCCCGTGTAGTCACATTTCTCTTTGGTGCAGTTCTGTCATTTTTATGAAGTCAGTTTTTTAAATTGATAATTATTTAATATACTTACTAAGGATGTTCCACATGACATCTATCGATATCGATCAAAAAAATCTTTGATTTGACACAGTGCGGGTTTGTTTGTTTTTTTTTTAAACAATATCTCGTGCAACGTTTTGTGGTAACACCCCTTCATTTGATGGTTACACCTAGACTGCCCACGCCACGTGACGTAGTAGACGCAGACGGGGCGCGTTAAGCCACGAGCCGCGATAAATGCAATTTACCACCCCCATCAAAATTCGCAGCAGGTTCCTCTCATATAAAGCCTGGGGCGGGTTTATAAGGGATGACTTCACGTACGGTCCTGTTATGATAATTTAACATGAATTAAATCAATCTCATTGGCCTGAGACCTGCTTTACCAGGTTTCGTTATGTTTTTGTCATGGTTTTGTTTGCTTGATGCATCTGCCTAAACAAAATACCTGCAAAATTATTATTTTTGACTAAAACGGCATACAACGCTAATTACATCAGTCAACCAAATATTAAAATTGTACAAAATGATGATGATGGTGATGAATGTCTAACGAAGATGTATGTCAAGATTTACATAATTAAAACAAGATTTACATGCTGGAGAGCGCATCCAAAATTATTAATCACAAACCCGAATTGCATTTCTGTGGGGCTAGTACGAGCACTTGCGAAAAAGTATTCGTTACGTAAACGATAGCAAATGTATGAAAAATTCAGTTTCCCTTTACGTCCGATAGAGGCGCTGTTCATTTTTCATACATTTTGCTATCGTTTACGGAATGAATACTTTTTCGCAAGTGCTCGTACTAGGGCCACAGATAGCAGTGAAACATGTTTACACAGCAAGAGTTCACTAAGCTGGAAAGAGTCTACAATACCCATCAAAAGTAGATTACGCACCTTGCTAAAGTGAGTAATTAACGCACTCGTGCACGAGTAATGCACGAAACTCACTTTCCGCTCGATGCAACAAACTACTATTTTTATTCCATATACGGGGGGTGTAAGAAATTCAACAAACTTTCAAAGTTTCTTTAATTTTAGTAAGCTGTATTTAGTTCAGATAAAACATTTTGGTAATCGGATTCCTATTAAAAGCGTTTACAAAATCGATATCGACATCTTTTATTTTTATTTTTCATTTTAGGGATACTTACAGGAAACCTAATAGTATAAACATAAAAATAGAATTGGTGACTGGGCTAATTATAAGGCCCAATATACGATATATGTTTTTACAATTACAATATACAGGTAGTATTTTATAGTAATATATATAATATCTGGGACATTATTGCACACATGGTCATCTGACCCCAAACTAAGCAAAGCTTGTAATATGGCTGCCAGAGACTGATATACATACATTTTTTTTTTAATACGTACTTAAATAGATATTATCACCCAGACATAGAACAAACACAAATGTTCATCACACAAATGTTTGTCTTAGGTGGGGATCGAACCCACACCCCCAAGCGCAGAAGGCAGGTACACTACCAACTGAGCTAACGGGGCTGTATTTTATATGATAGTTGATAAATTAGCCAGAAGTGTCCCGTATGTTTCCCTTTACGTTGCCGGGACACAACGGGCCGTCCCGCCACTGTATTGTCTGTCAGTCTCTGTCCCGGACATCTTATCCCAAGACCGAGGACACGGGGCAAGTTTAATGATTAGTCTTGCTGAGGAAATTCCATAACTGCCTACATTTATTATAATACTATGATATAAAAAAATACTATTCATATTCATAATTTGAAACTATATTTTCTTTTACTATATTGGTATGTGGAATTTTCTTAGATATAGATTTCAGTACTGTACAGTATTAATTGTTTTTGTGACGCATTCGCAGGTTCTTCAAAATAAACGTTAATTTTTTTGATAATCTTATAATCTTATACCTCGTTGACATAAATATCTCAGATGACCATACCCTGGAAATGGGCACACCCTGAACCTTTTTGTCAAAGATTCAGGTTGTGCCCATTTGAAACAAGTTCAGAAACAAAAAATACGCGTCGATTAGAGAACCTGCTCTTTTTTTCGTCGGTTATAACAGTTGAACTGCTAATCTGTTCGCCCTGGTACATATCTGTTCATCCCATAATTTTAAATATATATTTTTTTCAAATAAAAAATGGGGCCTGGTGAAGATATCGCAAGACATATACACATTCACATACACACACAAAAAATAGGTAAATTTAGAACTACCTTTTTATAAAAATCGATTAAAAACATCGATACAAAGTGGACATTTCAACTAATATTTCTTAGCTATAATATTTTGAATCCGCTTTATTCTTATGTCTCGGTCTACATTTCAAACTTGTCGTATATTCACGGCGGATGATACGATTGCTGATAGCCCTTCACCGGTCAGCTTGCTAAGGCTGGGGCTACACCGCTCTGACTCTGATGGCAGTGCCTCTGCCATCAGAGTCAGAGCGTACACACCTATAATATGACGTGGACTGTGATCTGACTAGTTTTATAGTAACTTGCAACACGTCTCAATATTATAGCCGTATCGAACATGGCTAACGAACCGCCGTCTGGCCAACGGGAGAGAAAGAGTGAGAACATTATTTCCCTCTCTTTTTCTCTCGTTGGTTGAGGTGGTTGACGTCAGCCATGCTGACCCGTCTGTTACTGGTATCGTGTAATGTTAATAAACGGCCAAGTGCGAGTCAGATTCGCGCACGAAGGGTTTCGTACCATTATCTATAAAAACGGCAAAAAATTACGTTTCTTGTATGGGAGCCCCCTGAAATATTTATTTATTTTATTCTGTTTTATAGTATTTGTTGTTATAGCGGCAATAGAAACACATCATCTGTGAAAATTTCAACTGTTTAACGGTTCATGAGATACAGCCTGGTGACAGACGGACAGCGGAGCCTTAGTAATAGGGTCCCATTTTACCCTTTGGGTACAGAACCCTAAAAATGGCATGTCAAGAGATACGCGCACATTATGCCAGGCCGGGTCGCATCGCAAAATTAGTACATTTAGTGCCTAGCTCCTCTTCATCCATAGCCATCTATCGGCGTAACCCAGGCTTAAAGAAAATTAACCAAATTCCACATTTTCAAAGCTTCTCAACATTTTCAACTCATTCTCTACAATTTTCAGATGTTTTTCTTAACTTTTCAGTTCCTGGAAGTTTACTAAGCTCTAAAGAATTTTCTTTGCTCTATTTTCTGAAGAATGTGAAGTTATTACTTACGGTAGTTGTTGTAGTCTTTACGTTGATTTCCAACTTACCTGAAACAAAATAATATGCATTTAAGTTGAATATTTCATTCGTAAGACTACCAAACTGATAAATGCCCTGGTCAACTTCAATTTGACTTGACTAATAAAAAATAAAAAAAATACTCTCATTTTGTGCTTCACAATTTGACGGTACCTGGTTCGATGATCGGCCATGCACCCTGCTGTATTTAGTTCTTAAATAAATTGCAGTTTTGATGCCATTGGTCTAAAACGGTGAAGGAAAACATCGCGAGGCGACCGATATGTCCAAGAACCACAAAAGTTCAAGGACATGACATTCACCATCATGCACTGGGCCACTATGGTAGGGTAGGGCCCATCCTCTCTCTCTCAGAGCCTCAAGTCTCGAGGCTAGCCAGCAATGGGAATGGTGCTTCATCTTCGACCTCATCGTCGCTTACCAATAGGCGAGTTGGTGATCAAACGCAAACTTATTCGCGATAAAAAAAATAGGCTGATTATGATGCCTCTGTTTTGTATTCCAGAAAACAGTTTATCCAGATAGCTTATTTGCATCTCCGATTAGATGCGTACCGCTATGTCACCACAGCTGACGACGCACTGTCCCTGTGGATAGAAGACGATGGCAGAAGATCATCTGGGATGGTAATATAAGGTGGTCACGACCGTCAGACGTGAGGAACGCGACTCAAGCAAGAGGATTCACTTATGGATTTAGGCATAACGTTCAACTTTGTCAGCGTAAACAAACTAATAGCTGTAACAGACGTATCGAACTTGGCTGACGAACCGCCGTCTGACCAACGAGAGAGAGAGAGAGTGAAAATATAATTTCCCTCTCGTTCTCTCTCGTTGGTTGAGATGGTTGACGTCAGCCATGTTGACGTGTCTGTTACGACTCTAATATTAGAGTCGTAACAGACACGTACAGACCTATATAGGAAGCTCTCTCTTGCACAATTATATAGAAGTGAAAAGGACGCACTATATCACTGTGATTGGTCGTTGGGCTGGATATAGGTGCTTTGCGATCATATATTTAGGATGTCGATGATTTTTGCGTAACAAAAAAAAAAATTTGGTCTATGTTTGCGATAGATTTTCGACTTTCAAAAGAAGCAAACCCAGCATTGGGAACTTTCGCTACCCTGCAGTATCTATTGCTATGGTACTAAAGCCAAAATTCTCATAAATGACTTCTAGAAGAGAGAAATAGAATAAAACAAGCCCCTAAATCACCGCCTTAATTGGAAGGATATTTAATTTAAAACTTTTAAAACAATGCAAATCTTCCCGCCTAATCCCGTCGCTTGTTAAACTCCCCGATTTATTTAAATATCCTTATTGTTCATTTATAGGATTTGTTTCTTGGTTCCTTTTAAATGGAGATTTGTTCTTTTTTAAGATATTATTGAGTTGAGTTGTTTTAACTGAATTGAAAAGAAGGGAATTTAAAGAAAATCATAATTAATACTGCTAGCTATATAGATTAATCTCTTTATTGTTCACACAAGAAATAACACACTCGCACACGCCAAATGAGATTAAAACTAAGTAGTATAACCAATATAACCAACTGCTGGCTTTCTCGCTGAAAGCGATCTCTTCCAGGCGTCTTTTGTTTTAAATCAAGTAGAAAATGCAGTTCTTTACTTTTCAACTAGCTGAAAGACAAATTCTAATTCAAAAATTTGTTGAAATTAAAAAAACTTTTGATGTGAAACATCTATTGGCGTAAAACTAACTCGTATGCCGAGACGGCAAAGGACATGACGCTCTCGTATGCCGTCATCCGACGAATCACACTAATACCATATATGTGAAAGTTTGGATGGATGGATTGATCGATGTTTGTTACTCAATCACGCCAGAACGGCTGAACAGATACGGATGAAATTTGGCACAGAGACGGATTATAGTCTGGAATAGCACATAGTTAATTTAAAAACGGCTGGACCGATTTGCATGAAATTTTGTGTTCCTAAAGCAGGTCATAGTAGCGAGGCCGAAAGCAGAGCTAACACCCGTGCGAAGCCGGGGCGGGTCGCTAGTGTTTCATATCTGCTGGGCGTCCCGTGACAGCCTACTTTTTATATTTAAAAAATGTATAAATTTTTTTTCACGCGCAAATGGACGCAAAACACGCGTTAAGTGTTTTAATAATAACAAAATATAATGATTAGAGAGACTAAATGACTTTTTTCCTATATTCCCCTCGTATCATTATAAATCAATATTTATATATTATCTACCCACACATGCATGTGAAATATTGTTCTGCTTCTAACCCTTCATCAAGCTCCATTACTGTCCACAAATAGAAATCGAACCCGAGGGTGTCACAGTTCACCTCCGAAGGAGTGCCCGAGGGGTGCCTTTGTGTCTCACGCATGCTGGCCATTATGGCTAATACAAACAACTTTTTAGGGTTCCGTGCCCAAAGTGTAAAACGGGACCCTATTACTAAGGCTCCGCTGTTCGTCTGTCTGTCTGTCTGTCCGTCCGTCTGTCACCAGGCTGTATCTCATGAACCGTGGTAGTTAGACATAGTTGAAATTATCACAAAAAAAAAAAAAAAAAACGACCCGGGTATGTCCTAAAACTGCGACCAGAACCACCGGAGGATGGGCAGCAGCGTCCTAATAGTACACGGTGAACGTACTGCGATCCCCAAGCCGCCTGCCAAGCGTGGGGATTATGGCTACACCCCTCTCTATGAGGGAGGCCTTGTCCAACAGTGGACGTTAATTGGCTGATGATGTGTTGTGTGTGTGTGAAATTATCACAGAAAATGTATTTCTGTTGCCGCTATGACAACAAATACAAAATTTTAAAAAACTAAAGGGTGCATACAACAAACGTGATTTTTTTAGCTCGTTTTCAATCGATATTGATTACGGCAACAGGTAGACGCTTGAAATATTCACAGAATATTTAGTTATATATTCACTTTAAAAATAAATAATAATTAAATTCAAATAAAATTTATATTTAATTGGGGCTCCCATACAAAAAACGTATTTTTTTTTGCCGTTTTTATAGATAATGGTACGGAACCCTTCGTGCGCGAGTCTGACTCGCACTTGGCCGGTTATTTTTGGTGCGTTTGTCTGTAAAGCTTTAAAAGTAAAGGTTTAAAGCTTTAAAGGACTTTTTGCAGTGATATTATGGTTGTGATGTGAGCTCAATACTGACGCCGAATATGTTTGGCGCGATGTACACGCGTCTGCTTCGTTCATTCATTTACGAAACTCTGTTTGGCGTGATGCACACGCGTATTCTTCGTCCATTCGATTATCGCGTGTGATGTAAAAAAAAAAGTTAAACAAGCGTGTGCATCTTTGCATCATAGCTAAAAGACACCGTGTGTAACGTGCTTTTTTTATAGTATGTAAAGAATTTAGCTAAATGGCCAAATTAAGGAGATCAAAAGAGGGTTGAAAGTTTATATGCAAGTCTACACGTACGAAGTCGCGGACAACAACTTTTAGCCCGTAAATCATAAAAATTGAGAGCGTAATCCTGGGCGTCGCAATTCAAATTGGATAAGGGAGGCATTCTCTTAAATTAAGGAAAATATATAATTCTCGTGGCGTATTATGTACTAAATGGTTGTGCAGAGCTTTCACACTAGTGCTTTTGCACACTACACCTGTCTGCACAGGACATGTACAAAAGCTATAGGTTTTCGTATTTACAAAACTGACAGTTTTGTTCGTATTCATGCAAATGTACCTTTATTTTTTTCATAGTGAAAGATATGTATTTTCAAATTTATAAAATTACTCAGGTGCAGCCGCTCCATAGTTTTCCTACCTACCATGATCTTATTACATTGAAAATTATGACAGTCTACAATAGGCTACGACCATGGACTTGAGTCCATGGCTACGACAATGAACTGACAAACTTCAGTCATACTGATATTATTTGTACAAAATAAATTCGTTTCGCATTCATTAGGAACTGATTCTCTTTACCAACGGTATTTAATAACGTTGTTATTTTAATATCTTTATGATCCCTGCATGGAATTACTTCATATATACAAAATAAATGGGCGCTCCCCGATAGTTACAATCTGGGTGTCTTCAAGTCAAAAGTGAATTGGTTTCTTCTAGGCAAGCGTGATCCATCGTAGGCCGCATCATCGCTTAACATCAGGCGAGTTGGCGGTCAAGCGCAAGCCTATTTTACAATAAAAAAAAAAAAAAAAAAAAAAAACGCCCAATGACAAGAATTCATTCATTCAACACTTACATGAAGATCGAATCAAACGTACTCAAGTTATCTTGGAACAAACATAGAACGCAAATTTTTCCCGACTCTAGGAAAACCACAAATGATAGAGATGTATTCGATTCGAACCCAATATTGTAAGTAAATAATAAGAACGGATTTTACAAAATTCCAATCTCTGAGAAGCTGAATAGATCCCGAAAGTTTGTATGGAAATAAAGAAAAAAATACATGAAACAATCATTAAAAACACAACTAAGTATTAAATTAGTTTATCAAGTATGAACATGACCCGCGGGGCTATTATGGATCTTAGATCGGGATCGCGACTTGTCAAACTTTTGTCAAAAAAAAACAAAGCGTTGTCTATTTCCAATTTCGTAGTATGAAATTGGAAATAGACAACGCTTTTTTTTGCGTCATAACCCCTTTCATGTGACTCTGATCTGACTGATCCCGATCAAAGATCCATAATAGTCCCGCCGGACATCGGGTTATATAAGAATAAGAATAAGAATAAGAATAAGAATAAGATATATTTATTGCCAAAAAACAAAAACAATGAACATGTACTATAAGAAACATAAGGAGAAACAGCGTTTGGCAATAGGGGTAAGCTCAGCGCTGTACTGCGAGGTCCCGAAGGGTCACGCAGGGCTGGTTTTCAGCATACCCCTTTGCTCAGAAAAAAAGATGGTAGGTGAGCACTAGGCGACGGCGGGTATTACAAAATCAACTAAAAATATCTGTCGTTAAACGTAATACACTATAATTACTACTACTACTACTATTTTCATTATCAAATATTAAATATTAGAGCACTTAGGTTTGTGTATGGTGTGTGTGTGTGTCTGTGCGTGTGTGTGTGTGTGAGCGGTGTGTGTGTGTGTAACTGAGTGTGTGTGCGTATGTGTGAGTGTGTGTGGTGTTAACGCGTAATTTTAAAAGTTGCTTCAAAATTCTTCTTTTGTATTTCATATAATAGACTTTTGTATTTCATATTAGTTCGCGCTATAACACTAATGTGATAGGGAAAGGAAACTGAAAATGTATGCGTAATCAGTAGGGGGGAGGGGTATTATGAGGTAAGTAATTTATAGGGGCAATTCGCGATCGCACCTGCCCTCCGAGACAGATCTTAAGGGCTTTGTAGGGGATGTGAAATTCGCTTTGGTAAGTTATTGATTGATTGCCTATTAGAAGCTCGTGGCATCGGATCTCTATATCAGATTATGGGTGGGCCATTTTCATCAGCGTTTCTTTTTTAACATGCGATATTTTTTTTCGTATAGTCAGTTTTCTGGCAGAACGAAGGCTTCTAACATGGCTTTGAAAGAGGTTGTTGTCATTTAGACGTTGTTTTCACTCAGGCTGGGACGTTTATGCACTGTTCATTGTCGTCGAGGATAATACCGATTACTATGTATTTACGTTTAATTAGGGAAAAAATTAGGAATCAATCTCCAGTGTGTCATAAAATTGCTGTAGCCAAGAAACTCTTGCTTCTTGGATGTAACCCAAGGCTTCCTTGTTTCCTGAGAGATATAATGTGGGCTTTTTCAAGGCAAGAGTGAATAGGTATCTTCTACGTCTGCGTGCTTCATCTTCGACCACATCGTCGCTTACCAACAGGTCAGTTGGTGGTCAAACGCGGATTTACTCGCGTTAAAAAAACACATAACGGGTACAAAAACACGGTACAGAATTAGTCGTTTTTCCTATAAAATCCCAGGTCTGTTTGTAAACAATGTATCTATTTGTTTGACCGTCTAGTCCATTAAAGGCTTATTGCACACGATGGTAATACTCCTAATTGACTAGTCTCGGAGACTAACTGCGCTAAGTCAGACTTTGTGTGCAGGGACTAAAGTAAACGAAGTTTGGAATTATCTAATGTGTTGTTCTCTACGGACCTTACTTAAAAACGTTACTCAAATTGATATACGCTTAAATATGCTCCGTCTCGTTTTCGCCTGTGACGATTGCCGTCAGCGAGAAGTTGAGAGAGTATTTTAAAGCATAGATCAACTTGAGTAACGTTTTTAAGTAAGGCCCTACATGTCTAAGTTAGAAAGTTTGAACTACGGTAATTGTTTTTTTTTTGCCATCTATTAAAATGGTAACAAGTGTTTTTTTGCTTGTTACCATATATTACTCCGTCAAATTAAAATATATATCATATTGTAAATTTTTTTGTTTTTAATTTTACGATAAGATACATTTTAATGTCAAATCAGTGGGTAAGAATTTCCAAAAAATATTTGGAAATTCACACCCACTGATTTTGAATCTTTAATAATGTGTAAATGCGCGAGCGAGAGAGCTGCAGACGGGAACAGTCCCCTTACATAATTTTAAGATGTTCTAGTTCAAAGGAAAACAATAAAAATACAAAAAAAAATTGGGGAGAGGGAGCGGTTAGGTTGGTTGGTTATTTTCCCAAAATCTTAGCAGAAAATCTGCCCCAAATAGTTTTCTCTCTTTGATCATAATATTGATCATAAAAAGTACATGTTATGTCAGGATGATAAATTTCTGAAATTTGGCTAAGTCCACGGAGCTTCGTTCGAAACGCTACTGCGAAAAATGTAATTCTAATTCTATAACTTAGGTAGTTTCTAAACTATGCAGTATGAAAACTTACTATCTGCTATACCGGAATCTTATCATAATTATGCATGTCTTGGCACGCTATTACCCATTATTTTAGATTTTTAATGTAATGTTTTTAAACATTATTACTCCACATTCCAATAAGTCTTTGTTTATCAGTTATTTAAATGTTGAAATATATTCAAATACTTTTAGTTTGTAATTAATTATTTTAAAACAATTAAAACCGGATTATTATCAATTAATGGATTGTAATTCTATTCATAGAATTTTTCCAATTAGTTTGTATTTAGAAATTTAATTTAAATTTGGGTTATTTGTTGATAAAATCGAGTATTTAAACGTAAGCGATGAAGCTTCAAACATCACAGGCTTCAAAGGCTTCGCTTCAGATACAACAGTCAAATTATTTTCCAGCCACCATGAAATTCACTTTGGTAAGTTTAAATGAATTATTTTAACAAATTGATCCTTTGTTTTTTATTTTGATAGATAAATAAGTTTTTATTTTTAACCGACTTCCAAAAGGAGAAGTCAATTCGACTGTTTTTTTTTTCAAATGTTTGTTACCTCAGAACTTTCGACTGGGTGTATAGATTTCAATGATTCTTTTTTTATTTGAAAGCTGGTGTTTCCCGTGTGGTCCCAATTTGGTCCAGTTCTGTCGTTTTTATGACGTCGGTTTTTTATATTGATAATTATTGTTACATTGATGCACACAAAATAGTACGAGTGTATAAAATAATCCGTTTTTGCCGAAAAGTTTATCAGCCCGGTTCAGGACCCGGGTATGTCCTAAAACTGCGACCAGAACCACCGGAGGATGGGCAGCGTCTTATTAGTACTCGGTGAACGTACTGCAATCCCCAAGCCGCCTGACAAGCGTAGGGATTATGGCAACTACACCCCTCTCTAAAAGGGAGGCCTTTGTACAGCAGTGGAAGTTTACTGGCTTTTGATGTGATGTGATGTCTTTATCAGCCCGAGCCGAAGACGAAGGCGCATATTTATGTCGAGGATAAAAAGGGTTTTATACACAAGTTTTACACTCGTATTGTCACTTTAATTGCAAGAAAAATAAAATGATTTTTTAAGTAATACTTTTTTCGTTAAATGAATACTGAAATTTTAACTATGTTTAAGTTTTATTCGACAACAGTTATCTCTGGATCTTCAATAAATAATACCCTGATCTAGAGGTATAATAAATAAAACTGGCCAAGTACGAGTCGGGCTCGCGCACTGAGGGTTTCGTACCACAAAATACAATAATTATCAATAAAAAAAACGAATTCAAAATTAGTATAATGTGTCATTTGGATTCGTTGAAAAAATGATTGTCCAATCATTTTTTCAACGAATCCAAATGACACATTATACTAATTTTGAATTCGGTTTTTTTTATTTATTGTAACAAAATCACCAGTATAACTTGGTAATGAACAGAAATTTGTCACCGACTCACACTTGGCCATTATTTATTGTTATACTAGAGTGTGTACTATAATCATGCTAAGACGATTGACGCTTTTACGTATTACCGTTTTTACATTAGAGAAATTCGAAAAATACGATTGTTGTATGGGGGCCCTTTTGTGTTGACTTTTTTATTATTACTTAAAAGATAACGTCGTTTAAAAGTATGACGGACGGACGAACAGGCAGACAGACAGATAGACAGATAGACGGACGGACAGAACGAATTTATAGGGTTCCTTGTCGGGCTGCGGAACTCTAAAAACGAACGATGCTCACGTGATACTCCGTACAGAGTATCATCTCGTTGCATGTCACTAATAGTAACTACTAGCTGCGCCCCGCAGTTTCACCCGCGTGGTGATGAAAATCGGCGATGATGATGAAAAGTAGCCTATGTGTTAATCCAGGACATAAGCAATGTATATTCCAAATTTCATCCAAATCTATCCAGCCGTTTCTGCGTCTTTGAGTAACAAACATCCATCCATCCATCCATAGGTCCATCCAAACTTTCACATACTCGTACCTACCTATATGATATTAGTGTGATTAGTGAAGTGATAATCTTTATTACAGCTCGTCCTATGCTTCTCCCTCGCTATCCTGTCGGCGAGCTGCTCTCCCGCTGGCGTGGCCCGAGGTGGGGTCGCTGGGGCGCAAGGCAAGACGGCATCAGTCGTCATAGCAGAAAAAGATAATGTAGCTGCGCTCTCCCAATCTCAAGTTAATTCAGGTGTTGCAATGTCGATGGCTGCTGCTAGTAAATAAAGCGCTGCATCAGCTGGAGTGTAGCCGCTGCAACCAGGCTTAATAAATTAATTAACAAAAAAAAAGTTTTTTTTTAAATTTTATTGATAGATAGAAACTTTTTAGATAGCCCCGTTAGCTTAGTTGGTAGTGAACCTGCCTTCTGCGCTTGGGGGCGTGGGATCGATTCCCACCTAGGACAAACATTTGTGTGATGAACATTTGTGTTTATTCTATGTCTGGGTGTTAATATTCATTTAAATATGTATTTGAAAATATATATTTATGTAACTATATCAGTCTCTGGCAGCCATATTACAAGTTTTGCTTAGTTTGGGGTCAGATGACCATGTGTGCAATAATGTCCCACATATATTTATCCCAGATATTTTGTGTACATCAGAAATAATAACTAGCTAAGAACGTGTCTCGACACGCATGTGGTAGGGTTCCGTAACCAAAGCCATATAATTGTAGTCATAGTTCAGAAATAAATGGTCATAGAAAAAATTGAACGAACGAAGCTCAAATTTCAGAGATGTATCATCTCGACATAGCTTATACTTTTTATGGTTTAACCATAGAGGAAACTGATTGAGAAACATTCTTTGTTAAGATAATTTTACAAAAAGGTCAATAACCTATGAGCTAGAACGCCTTGAATTTATTACAGTTTTATCCACAGGTTTTATCGCTGACTCAAAAAGTCATAGTCAGATATTAATATATTATATTAGCCTGTATCGTCCCACTCCAAGGCAAATGCCTTCCTTCACAATCAGATAATGTTCAAAATAACTTTGAATGAAGGTTTTAAATATGACCTATCCGTATTGTAAGTTACAAGTTTCTATGTCTTATAGTTTAGAAATGCAGGGGGGACCAACTTTTTGCCACTTTGGAAGGCCATATTTCGCAAAACATTTTTGAATTTCATAAAAAAGTGATGTATGAAACCTTACCTTCATTTTAAAATACCTTTTCAACGATACCCCACAGGAGGAAGTACAGGGTCAAAAAAGTCGGCCCCATTTCACATGTAGCAGAGCCACTCTTAAAATGCAATATTATATATTTTTTATACTTTTCAAATTGATATCTATATTATAACTATCATTTTGTGTACTTATCTTAATATTTATAGAATTTAGAAGGTTCTATAAAACTCGGCGGCCGAACGGACAGACAGACGGGCGGACAGAATTTATAAGGGTTCCTTGTCGGGCTACGGAATCCTAAAAATTACAAACATAGAAAACACTAATGGCTACTATTATAATGGCTTGGCTGGGATATTATAATGCATTTGACAGGAAGGAATTCATAATTCTTTTTCTTCAAATTTAATGTACCTCAAGATATAGTCGAATGGACAAATATACATTAAGAGTATACATTCAGTTTTTCAAAAATAAACAAATTTTTTAAACGATCCACCGATAAAAGAGCTGGTAATCTTCAAACGGCTAGACAGATTTTCATGAAACATAGCTAAGAACACTCTCGATCAATTCACCTTTCAAACAAAAAAAACTACATCAAAATCAGTTCAGTCGTTTTGGGAGCTACGGTGCCACAGACGGACACACACATGTTAAACTTATATCACCTCTCTTATTGCGTCGGGGGTTTAAAAGGTAGGTATGACAGAATATACGTCAGTGTAATCCAATACGAACATTCTCAGATCAAAACGCGATGACAAAACAGTTCCCAACATTTTCCAGTGAGAAGTTACGGAGAAATACCTCTCGTAAAAGAAAAACGAATCTAATTCAGCGAACAGCTAAATAAAAAATATCAATTTCAGAATGGGGCGGTAAATAAATACGCGTAAATAAAAAGGTAGGGTTCCTTACAAATTCAATATTGATGAAGTCGGGCGTATCTCTACGGATGAAGTATGGGCAAGTGTGACAGGGAGATAAGTCAAAAAGGTTCCGGATAGTTGAAGGGTAGACGCTAATGTGTTGTTTGTTTTCAGTTTGGGTTTCTGAATAAATTAATGGTTCATAGGAAAGTGTTGTGTATTATCTATTTGTTAATTTACTAATAGACGATTAAGTACTTAGCATATTAAATTATAATAAAGGTTTTATTATTAAGGGCTCAACCTAAATGCCGAATTTTTGCTTTGATCCGGAAAAATCTTGGCTGCTATTATACTCGTGTCTCATATACTTGGCCAGTTATTTCTATGTACTTACGTACATAGTCTAAATATAACTTATAAATGCCATTAATAAGGTTAGATCAAGTATTCAACACAATGTAAATTCTATAATGTTTTTCAAAACTGTAAGCGTTCTGTCGACACCAATTTTACAACAGAACCCTAAAACAATACTCGCAAACAAATCGTCCAAACGGAATAAGTAATGAGCGAGCGTTGCAATATTTTTCTTTTTTTTTTTCTTTTATTCTCGTCGTCTATTTAATAACACCCTTTGTGCCGGTCTCTGGATGAGTAAGTGTTTTCTTTTCATTTTTAAGAGGTATAAACAGGACACGCTTCAGAGACTGATCTGGGAATTGCCCGGGAGTGCAGGATCACCGTTTTCTCTGAAGTAAATCGATGGACATTCGTTTTTTTCTGACCGATGGGTGGAACTTAGATAGTGGAGTTTTTTGCACGAACGTACGAGTATTTGTTTATTTATTATTATACTGAGTGATGAGCCCCATAACACCAAAACAGCTCAACGCCACTCAGAATTTTGAACTTCAACAGTTCAAAACCCTGGATGGCAATGCATTGCGCTCGTCACCCCGAGATACATATAAGATGTCAAATCTCTGTATGCCCTGTAATTTCGCTGGAAACATTGCCCTTCAATCCGGAACACAGTAGTGTTTGCACACTACTTCTTGGCAGTTGAATAACTGCCAAGGTGAGGTACTTCCCCAGGCGGACCCCTGCAAGAGTCCTACCACTACAAAAATTTCGCTTCATTCTATTATTTTTCTAAACATAAGTATTTTCGACTGTTAATCACACTAATATTAAAAATGCGAAAGTTTGTGCGTGTGTGAGTGTGTACGTTTGTTACTCCTTCACGCAGAAACGGCTGGACGGATTTGGATGAAATTTGGAATATTCATAGCTTATATCCTGTATTAACCACATAGGCAACTTTTCATCACCACGCAGGTGAAACCGCGGGCGCAGCTAATGTGTAATAATGGTGGATTATTTGGATTATTATTTAATATATGTTCGTGAACTTATTTATTATTTATTAGTGTGAACTATTAGTGTGGGTCAGTGGTATAGCGAGGTGAAACATGTCTTTTCATGTTGTATCCAAAACTTAGAAGCCTTTAGTTTCACTGACTTTGCTTGATTTTGACTGTTAATATGACTTGTTTGATGATATTTTATACAACATGAAAACCCCTAAATCGTCTCAAGAGGATAAAAGAAAAATAACTTTGATGGTATACTTGAAGTCTTAAGAAGAATCCAGTCTAATAGATTCCCTACAAATATTTTTTTTTTTGTGTATTATCACGTGGTGTCTTGGTCCAATAGTGTCTTAAATAGGAAAACCCTAGCGATTGTCATGGTTTTATTAACTAGAAAATGCTAGAACTTTCTAGTACCAACTAATATAAATATTTATATTAACCATGGTTTAATCTCCCTAAAATAAATTAAAGTCTAATTAACAATGACAAGGCAATCCATCTCAAAGGCAATCGTCACAAAGCCCTCGAGTAATATTGTCATAACTAATTAATCACGGTAGGGGTTTGACAGACGATTAATTTTATACCCCTGTACAGGTGTGTCCTAAGGGCTGCAAACAAATGGCTGGAACTGACTGAGGACTGAGAAACAGTATACGGGTGGAAACTTTGGCGTACGAAACAAATAACGGTTTCTAACGGAGGAAGACCAGTGGCTCACTCTCTGAGTTGGACCGGGTAAACAACATACCACGCTATCTCTTTCACACAAATATTATACCATATCACTCTATCTTTGTCGTTTGTGAGCCTTATCATTTCAATCGATGAGTTTCATTGTGATTGAAGTGTTAGAATGTCATTTGTCTTTCTCTGTTCGAAAACCGTCATTAAATGAGACTACTAGCTGCGCCCCGCGGTTTTACCCGCGCGGTGATGAAAATTGGTGATGATGATGATGAAAAGGAGCTTATGTGATAATCCAGGACATAAGGTATGTATATTTCAAATTTCATCCATTCAGCCCTTTCTGCGTGATTGAGTAACAAACATCCATCCATCCAAACTTTCACATTTATAATATTAGTGGAATTAGTCGGATGATGATTACCACCAGCTCTTAGCACTGCAAAGGTGTAAGGGTTCCACATCTTAACAGTGCAAAGGAATCTTATGCCTACAGTCTGTCTGTGCAATAGCGATATTATAGATTATATTGTAAAGAAAAACTGCGGAAACCGTAAAATAGTTAAACAACGATTAATGCTCGCCTTCCTTCCTAAGTCTAAAATCTGAAACCGAGCACCTAACACCTGTATTCTGTACCGACAACCTCCTTGAAAACCAGTTCCCAATCCAGACTCAACCTGCTACCATCTATGAACGTGGCATATATGAACATCAAGTGAGATGGTGGCACCCCTAACAACCAGTCAGAAGCGGGTATACGAAGGCTTAGGCGATTTACGCTCTCGAGATTATCTTTTTTTTTTAACGCGAATAAGTCCGCGTTTGACCACCAACTCGCCTCGTTGGTAAGCGACGATGTGGTCGAAGATGAAGCACTCTCTCGCCAACAAGGAAGCCGGCAGGTTGTTCCAATCCTTGGCCGTACGGATTAGAAGCGTAGAATCGAAATGTTTGGTACGTATCCAAGAAAAGTCCACAATGAATGGGCGGTAATGGGCCGTTTTTCTACTTGTCCTGTAGTAGAAAGGGGATGGTAGGATAAGGTCATGTAGCTCCGATGCACATTCTCCAAAATGAATCCTATAGAAAATTGACAGACTCGCCACTTTACGGCGGTGTTTAAGACTGAGAAGTTTCTTAGCCACTAACTTCTCATCTATCTCACCACTGGTATTGGTGTCTCTCATTAGAAATATCAGGAGAGCAAAAGTGACCGAGATAAAGTCAAGCGCCCTGGACTAGGAGCCCAAAAAGGATCGTAAAACGCTAAACCAGTGTGTCCCCAAGCCAATAACTCTCGAGAAATCACGGCTGTTCATCTCGAGATCGCGATTTGTCTTGACTGGAGGTAATTTTTCAAATGGCGCCCTTTGACTGTCCTATCGCCATTGATCTCTTTCCAATTGTTTGTCCCCGAAAGAGATAGTAGATTGATTGCGGCAGGCAACAATTGGCCATCAAGCTACTGATCTTGTTGATCTATCACACTTGGAATGCTTTTGGAAGGTGAAAGTTCAGTATATATAAGGTCGGGGAAAAAGTTTCTTCGTATTTTTTAAACAAATTCAAGACATATTTTTTTCAAGTTTAATTACATTTAATCCCTACCATATTATAAATGTGTAGATCAAATACCTTCACACATGACTTCTAACTAAGTAGAAGCAATACCGGATATCGGTTTAACTTGCAAAAAAAATCCCGTTTGCGTGATTCAGGTAAAGTGTCGTATTTACCTATAATAGACGCACTTTTCATATTTGTGAAACTACGATCCATTTACACTCATTATTTTAGGAATTATTGAATACCTTATTACGTTTTTAATAATATTATTCGTAAAGTTTAAGCAAATTTACAATTTTTTGCAAAACATCGTTTTAGTACGCAATCTATTTTCAAACTATGGAACTACAAATCTGACGGCTGTCAGTTTGTTTGTTTGTCCGCGCACATCTTTTAAACTACTAGAAGGATTTCAAAGCAGTTTCCATGAATATGCTTATAAAATACCTGATTGAAACATAGGCTATATTAATTTATGATAATAAATAGAAAAAAAATTTTTTTTCATAATTATTTATAACGCCATCTAGCTTATTTTATAGTAATGTTGTCGTAATGACAGACTTCTACTCGCAGACATGGTAGGTAGGAAGACTGAAGCGGCTGTTGCCATATAATCTATATGTAAATAAAAATATAGATATTCGCCAAAGAACCAGAGTCACCGACATAGCTATTAAAATCTGCAAGTTGAAGTGGCAATGGGCAGGCCACATCGCTCGAAGAACTGTTAACCGATGGGGAAGTAGGTAAGGTTCTTGAGTGGAGACCGCGAACCGGAAGACGCAGCGTAGGTAGGCCTCCCACTAGATGGACCGACGACATTGTGAGAGTCGCGGGCATCCAGTGGATGCAGATGGCAGGATGTCGTTCAGTGTGGAGGTTAAAGGGGGAGGCCTATGTTCAGCAAAGAACGTCTTCTGGCTGATGAAGATGAGGCTACCAAATAGCTCTGAAAGTAGTGCTAGTTCACGGCTAGCTACTCAGCCTACTCAGATCATGACCTCGTCTGTTTGGGTTATCACCCACATGCTACCTATCGGATCCCGCTTCTGAGCCCACATAATTTCAATAGAGAATCGCAAATGAGTACACGATTCATTTGGTTTCTTTCAGTGAGCTCGTGTGGCACCCAAATATCGAGTTTTTTGTATACCCAGTTTTTTTCAAATGGGTCAAAACTGTTTTGTGGTCAATCCCCAGTTCTTCAGCTACGTCGTAACTAATAATATGCCGATCTTGGTCCACTTTTTCAGAAATGGCATCGACTTTATCCGTAACAGGGCGACCAGAGCGAGCTGCATCTTTGACATCAAAATTCCCGGACTGAAAACGCTTGAACCAACATTGTGCTACTCTTGATGACACTGCATTAGGTCCATAAACGTCACAAATTTTATTCGCGGCTTGTGTCGCATTTTTCCCTTTTTTGTTATAAAATTTCACAATATATCGAATTTGTTCGTTAGATTCACTCATTTTATCGAACAAAAAAACAATTGAAAAATGGCGGGAAATTGCTTTTTACGTTTTGTATTCCTTTTTTAAAATGTCATCTTTTTAATGGTATCAAAACCAGCCAGATACAAACAGTACAACGGATAAGATTTTTACTACAACTTTATACATACAAAATACGAAAAGACTTTTTCCCCGACCTATTATATAGCCGTTAAGACGTATATTTATGCCGTTATGTATCTTTATATGGTTTACGTTGGAACTACAACTCGCCTCACCCGATGATAAGGGTGACATGGCTGTAGATTTTTTTTATAGTTAACATGCAAGGCTGGTGGTGTTGCTGACCTTTCAGAGTCACACAGCTGGCAATGGAGAGAGCTACGCTCTGAGTTTAATTGCGCGATAAAACCCGGAACAAGGATATTCGCCGAGGAAACACAGTCACCGACATAGCTGCTCAGATTTGCAAGTTGAAGTGGCAATGGTCAGGCCACATTGCTCAAAGAACCCATAACCGATGGAGACGAAAAGTTTTTGAGTGGAGATCACGAATTTGAAGCCTCAGCGTAGGCCTCCCACTAGATGGACCGACGACATCGTGAGAGTCGCTAGTATCCAGTGGATGCAGATGGCAGGTTGTCATTCAGTGTGGAGTTCTAAACGGGAGACCTATGTTCAGCAGTGAAGATGATGATGACAAAAAAGGTCTTTTACCTTGTTTTTTGCTCACCTGATTTGAAGCGCCTATGTGGTCGAAGATAAAATACGCGTGTTAGGATTTGAACCTATAAATCAGAGGTCTGGAATCCGAATGCGCAAACCAATCGTGATCTAACTCTGAATTCCCTAATAGTTCGACAAAACTGTTGTAAATTTGAGAGTGGAAAACGCATAAAATGATTCACGCTTCGAACCAAAATGGCCATGACAAAATTACAATCTACAAACTAATTCTGTCAAAATCACCTAAAAAGTCCAATTTGTCCCTTCGTATTAAGTTTCATTGTCTTAATAGCTTCGGAAGAGATAAAACTGCAGTAAAACTCGACGAGTCGAGATATCGGCAGGATCTGAAAGGGATGGTTGGATCACACGGTTTTGCTATTGTCGAAAAACTGAAGCTAATAATCTTATGGTATGAGTGAGTTCACTAGGCTGAGTACATGGGTGAGCCCGAAGGCATCCAACGTGACTTGCGATGGTAATTCTATTCTAGGACCAATCTAGGACAAACAAACAAGACCTACAATTTAACGTCTCGAATACAGGGAGGTTTTCTGACAGCCGTAGGAATATAGTTCGGCAACCGTCGATAGATGGCGCGATGACAAGACATGATTGTCATATTTTTTTAAAAGCAAAAAACAATAGCCACAAAATACTATACTATGAAATGAATAAAAAAAAACGCAAAAACAAGCATGGCACACTGAACGACATCCTAGCATCTGCATCCACTGGATGACCGCGACTCTCACAATGTCGTCGGTCTATCTAGTGGGAGGCGTCCTACGCAGCGTCATCCGGTTCGTGGTCTCCACTCAAGAACCTTTCTTCCCCATCTGTCATCAGTTCTTCGAGCGATGTGGCCTGCCCATTGCCACTTCAACTTGCAAACTATCATAGCTATGTCGGTGACTCTGGTTCTTTGGCGAATATCTACGTTCTGGATTTTATCGCGCAAAGAAACTCCGAGCATCGCTCTCTCCATTGCTCGTTGTGAAAATGCATAAAAACTGAAAAATTGAGCATTACAATTTCATTTGTAAATAATCCTGATAATAATCTCCATCCTCGACATACCACAACAAGTATTTACTCTCGCAAAACACGTTCTGTTACCACGAGTTTCAACGAAAAGGTGTTTTTAAAAGCGCGCATTATACATAGCCGGCGAAAGCCTGGGACGTCTGAGTGTCAGCACGTGACCGTGCATATGAAAAGGAGTGAAAGGTGTACAAATTTTCAATTTCGCACAACTTTTTACGACTGAAAAGAGCTTTTACTTTGCGGAAAAATGTTTTGCATTTTCATTGGGGTTGTAAGGGATGATTTTAAGGCAATTCATGATTTTAGTTATTTTTTTTATGTTTTTTTTTAATGTTTGTTCCTTCAGAACTTTTGACTGGGTGATCCGATTTTGATGATCTTTTTTTATTTGAGAGCTGGTGCTTCTCATTTGGTCCCCTTTCAATTCGGTCCAGTTCTGATGAAGTTGGTTTTTTTATATTGATAATTATATGTTATATTGAATTGGAAAACGCAGCGTAGGTAAGCCTCCCACTAGATGGACCGACAACATTGTGAGAATCGCGGGCATCCAGTGGATGCAGATGGCAGGATGTCGTTCAGTGTGGAGGCTAAAGGGGGAGGCCTATGTTCAGCAGTGGACGTCTTCGGGTTGATGATGATGAATTATATCTTGGATATAATGCGGGTGAAACCGCGGGGCGCAGCTAGTCACTCATTCACTCACTACCTCAGCATGACATCTCGAAAACTACATGACCTACCTTGGCAGCTAGATTCCTTGTAGGGTTCTACACCCTATAAGGAATCTAGCTTAAATCCGCTTGGAAAGGATTATACGAAAGGGCAGAATTAAGGGGGGCAAAAGCAGTTTAAAGTTTATATGAAAAAAGCGTACGAGGTCGCGGACAACAGCTACTTTTAGTCTAATTATTATTCATGACTCTGGCTAATTATACAAAATGTCTGAAGTCAAAACTGAAAAATATATATTTGAAACTATTTAACACCTTCTAACAATATAGAAAAAGCGTACTTAAAAGCTAACTAGAGAAATGTTTACGAAATGGTCTTAATATCTAACTATATTGATACCCAAATTGAGTCTAATATTACTTTCCTCGGAATAGTCTGGACCACAAAATACTCGGAAATCTAGACCAGAAAATAGAAAACCTTTTAGCCAGATTAACTAGGTACGTTAGTTACTAGGTGGCTACTAGCTAAACAGCTTGCGAGTGTAATAAATATTAGTTTAGGAACTATTTAATTAATCAAGACTTTAGCCATCAGAGAGCGCTACTGCCAATCCTTCTGCGCCAGCAGTTTATGGGTAAACCACACTGCCAATGATCAACGTGTCCAGTAAAACGACATTTTCAGGGTGCTGATGCGGTTGTCTAGTTCTTGCAGTGCATCTAAATATTTTCTCTTTCCCTCCTGTTAGTCAGACGGCGCGCGGCGGTGCGTGATTCGTGGTCCGTACGTCTGTTACGGCTTTAAGATGTTCGCGGAGGCACGCACGAACGACTTTCATGCGAAGATTCTTAAGAAAGTCGCATCCTTACGACAGCGGATGCGAGGCAGCTAGCTGATGGACGAGAAACTTTGAGTCAATTTAATTTAGGTATTTTATATTTTTATTTTGACATTCCTTATTATAATTTTTTGATATGTACTACAGATTATTAATTATTATGTTACTAGTTGGTCAAGAGAATATTTCAATTAGCTTTAATGTTGTCCGATATGTACACTGGAGAGTGTAAGTTGATGGAATATTTCGCATTGATGAATCTTACATTTTGGTGACGGATATTTTAAGTCAGCGAGCACATCAAGACAATATTTACACGTTAATAAATAATTAAAGAAAGATTCGTCGTCTGCGGTAGCACTTAATGCACATGTCTCGCTTCTATACTAATCATTGATATGAAACACTTATTGGCGGCCTTGTTAGTAAAACAGACTAGTATGCCGTGACGGACGTGACGTCATGTTTCACATCTGCCCGGCGTTACGTGACGGGCATTTTTTTTTATTACAAAGCTTACGCTGTTTTGTAGTATATATTTTATTACACTTAATTTATTTTCACTCTCGGGTCTAGCTCGGACTTTTGAGAAGCATCAGTGGGGGCGATTTGTATGATTATTATTAATAGGCTTTTGTTTGACAGCCTAACTGATAGAGCACGCTTGCCTAGAAGAAACCGACTTGTGGAAACGGAAACAGTGGTGCCATCTAGTTTTCGCTCAGAATAGAAGGTTCCTTGAATGTCAAGTACGAATATAAAGGGTCCCTACTAATCACAGTTTAAGGTTCTGTTCAGAACTTTGATCCCTGATCACACATTAACCTTTTCAGTGTTCCCGCAGGTCATTCATTACGTAGTTTAAGAACATTAATCTTGACACAGATACTTTGGTAAAAACATATTATTTACCGGTCAATTTCGAGTAAAATTAGTTATACTACAGTTATGTATTATAGCTATGCTTTTTGCAGCGTAATTTTAGTTTAACTAACACAAATAAAAAACAAAAGTGAAGTGTTTATATAAGTCTTAAATATTAGTGAAAGCTGCATTTCGGATATTCCCCGGCAAGTAAGAGATTATGAAATGTGTGTGAAGTGTGTTTATAATAGTATATAATAGTAAAAAAAATACCCCTAAAATTAGGGATAACAGCCTCTATGTGCGTCTATGGTAAGAAAAAAAACAAAAAAAAGTTAAAATAGTTTTTTTTATTGATTGGTAAGGTTATTTATTGGTTATAATAACACATAGTTTTATCCCTCATGTATAAAGCTTATTTCATACTACGCTATACTATTGTGCTCTATAGTTATAGCAAATAAGGAAGGAGCCAATAATATCGACGGCTGTAATCTAAATTGGCGTAAGGGACAAACAGCTACTTTACAGGAGGGCCAAAAATATATACCTATAATATACACCTATAAAATATACACCATTAATAAATCATTTATTTCAGACAAATATTTAATCCATATTCATTACATTATATTACATTTAGAAATTAAATTAGATTATAAAATTACATGCAAAATACACAGTAAAAATAAAAACACAAAAAATTCTCAAAAATAGAACAATAAGCATAACATTTATCTTAATCTATATTTTCGTATGGATCTATATTTTATTGTTATGGGGAGCGAGGTGGCATGTGCGCTTTACCAATCTGACGGCACCTGGTTCGATTCTCGGCTTTGCACAAATGACTTATTTAGTACTTAAATCACACTAATATCATATATGTGAAAGTTTGGATGTATGGATGGATGGATGTTTGTTACTCAATCACGCAGAAACGGCTGGATGGATTTGGATGAAATTTGGAATATACATTGCTTATGTCCTGGATTAACACATAGGCTTCTATTCATCATCATCATCACCGATTTTCATCACCACGTGGATGAAACCGCGGGGCGCAGCTAGTATCATATATGTGAAAGTTTGGATGTATGGATGGATGTTTGTTACTCAATCACGCAGAACCGGCTTGATGTATTTGGATGAAATTTGGAATATACATTGCTTATGTCCTGGATTAACACATAGGCTACTTTTCATCATCATCATCATCACCATGCAGGTAACACCGCGGGGCGCAGCTAGTTTACAACATGTAGGACATATCGTCTCCTGTCCATTACACAAGGTATCTCAACTACGTGATATCCTGTTAGTAGACCATTAATCTTGTTGTGACGTAGCGGTTACTCGAAGGACCCTCACAATAACTATGCGGACATGGGGAGTTATACACACAGAAATAGACAATTTATGGCAACAAAAACATAATATAGAGACAGTGAACAGACAGTCACAGTGTTTGTGTAGGTACTCTTTAACCGACTTCAAAAAAGGAGGATGATTCTATCTTCCACTGTATATTTTTTGTGTATGTTCACCGATTTCTCCGCCAACTGATTGACCGATTTAAAATTAAAATCTTTTGTTTGGTAGGGTTCATAGATCGGCGAAAATCGCACACTGTCCGTTTTACACGTTTCTTTTTTGCCATACACCTGCAATATGTGGAATGAGCCCCTCCTACGGCATTTCCGAGTAGCTTTAATATGGGGTTCTTCAAAATGGCTGTTAATAGAGTCTTTAAGGGTTGGCAACGTATCTGTGATGTCCCTGGTGTTGCATGTATCCATAGGCGGCGGTGATTGCTTACCATCAGGCGGCCCGTCTGATTGTTTGCCACCTATGGCATTAAAAAAATATTTGGTTGAAGAGTCGCGCTCATTCAATTGTAAGTATTGTTGTGTAAGCATAATTTGTTCGATGCTTTCTGATTCTGGAATATATATATGTAGTAAGATAGGTATACGTATGTAGGGACTTGTACGTAAACTGTCCGAAGGGGTAAACGAATTTACGTGGCGTGAAATTGAAAACCGAATCCGTGTTAGCAAAATGTTGGTGAAGAATATTGCTGCTATAAATAATGACAGATTTACCAGTCACCTAATGGCAACCAAAATGTTGTTAGTCTGTTTAGAAAGAAAGTGGACTTGGATTGTGGTTGAATGAACAAATATCTCAAACTGACGATCTTTGTTAATGGAGAGGCTGAGATAAGAGATGAAGACCCCCAGTATCTGTCAGAAGATCGGTTAGATTCTCTCCAAATAATGATTCAGTTCAACAACCTACTAGGGCACACCCCTTCTGGGGTGCCAGGGCAAGTCTGATCCCCACTCCCGGCGACGGTCCAAGCCGAGGCCCGTACCTCCGAGGTGCCCTTGCGCTTGTCGCCCAAAAATTTTAATCATGTTGGCCCAACGCCCTCTGCGTTCACCAACTAGTCCGGTCAAGCTGTAGAGGCCGCAAAGCCAACAGCAAAAAGTAACATTAGAAAAAATAAAACAAGACAAGAAGGTTGAAATTGCTTTGAAGGAAAGCACCTGCGTCTACGTCTCGTCTTATGAACGTGTCTGGAAACAAAACAAGAAAATTCTACCCAATCATAAGCCGCGCACTCTCGTGAATTACCGCAGTACAGTGCAGAAGTAAGTTTACAAAATCTAGAGCAAACTAACCATTACACAGGCACTTCTACGGTTGAGTGCCTTCAAAACTGCACATTAGAATGAAAACTGAGCATTCATTAGTACCCAGCGGAGGTGTGACGTCATTTCCGGGCAGTTTCCGGTGACGCCATCTAACGGTGTTATGATGTAAACGTGGCGGTAGAGTACTTCGAATTTAGCTATGCCCCGCTGCTTCTCTCGTGATTTCTAGTTTACATAAGTCAAGAGAATGAGTGAGTGAATTGATATAGTTGTCTTGTTTTTGACGTGGGATTTTGGATGGTTTTCATAGGGTTTAAAAGTATAATTATGGTGGTATTCCACGTAATCACACATATCATAATATGTGAAAGTTTGGATGGATGGATGTTTGATACTCAATAACGCAGAAACGGCTTCATGGATTTGGATGAAATTTAAAATATACATTGCTTATGTCCTGGATTAACACATAGGCTACTTTTAATCATCATCACCGATTACATCACCACGCGGGTGAAACCGTGAGGCGCAGCTAGTGAATAATATTTTTGTCAAGTAAGTTATTCGATTAGGCAACTGTTTTTCTATCTCTAATTTTATTAAATAAAGGCAAAAGTAGGCTACTAAATAGCCTATTATTATTGTATGTAATGTATTAATGACTGTTTCATAGGCTTGCGTTTGTTCGCCAACTCGCCTAATGTTAAGCGATTATGTGTTTTCTTCTTGTAATTCCTTTCCATGCACGGTTGCCTGGAATAGATCGCTTTAAGCGATAAGGCCGCTTATTAATAGCCTAGGTAATCATTTAATTGTAAAGTTTATGTTATCTTTGTTTTTGTCGTTTATTAATAAAGATTTATCAGAGCCAGTCGCGGTCGTCAACATCTGATTTCAACATTTCTGAAACCTAGATAATATTTTCATTATAATGTATGTTTTCCTGGTTTGTGTGGTCTTTTATTAAAGAGTTATCTTATTTCTCTGATGCATGTTTTAGATTTTTACATGTCTTCGAATAACCAAAATCGTTAGAACGTCTAAATCGATAAAATAACTGATAGAATAGAGAAGAATAGAAAACTCTTTATTGTTCACACCAAAAATTACAAACGTACATAGTAGGTAACATAAAAAACTTAAAAACTAGTGAAACAATTGGCGGCCTTATCGCTAATGATAATAGCATCACAGCAAGTCTTTTGAAATTACAATATCAAAAGTGATTTCTAAACGTGCATTGCGATGTACACCACTAATTATATCTATTACATTCCGTGTCCTTTGTAAAGGACATTATTTCTAAGTTACTGCTAGCACTTACTTGTGGTCCTATCATTACGCCATGCATTAAGCTAACAGCTAAGTTACCGGCGGCGAGTTGCAGCTAATAATTAATGGTTCGTGCTTAGGTGTAACTTAGAACATAGTCACCAATGTTGCTTCAGCAGTGTTTTTAGTCTGGGAGCTGTGTATCGGTATCCAACAAGAAATGTAAGTTTTTTCTGAATAAAATAAAAGCCTCTGTTAAGCTATTTTCGTACCAAATTTCATCCAAATCCGTTCAGCCGTTATTGTGTAGAGCGTGAAGAAATGATGGCGGATATTGAGCCTGCAATGCAACTCTTCTAATTCACACGTTTAGTGTACCGACTGTGCCAAAGAAGTTGTTTTTATTGTAATATCAAAATAAGACTATTAAGTATCATTACCACATCTGTGTTATTTATAAAGATTCACTGACTTAGGCTTAAATATTTTTTAGATAACGCTGGTTGATTTTCAAGCGTATTGTATAATGTACCTATTTAGTGCCTGATGAATCACTATTGGTAGGACTCCAATGACAAGTTTTAGAGGTCACATAAAACCCAGGGTTACAGTTATTAATAAAATACTCCAACTTTTTATGATAGCTGAAAAATTATGCAATTATGATTTATTGTACTTATTTTTAATAACTTACTAGCTTCTGGTAGCGACTTGCGAACTTGCGAATAAAACAAACTATGAAACAAAGAGATTGTTCAATCAATGAAAGAATTTTCAGCATTTGCACTATATTAGTATACTAGCCGTCCGCCCCGGCTTTGCACGGGTGTAAGCTCGGCCTTCGGCCTCGCTACAAAATATATTATAGCCTATGTCACCCGGGGATAGTGTAGCTTCCCAACAGTGAAAGAATTTTTATAATCGGTTCAGTAGTTTTTGAGTTATTTCGTTACAAACATACAAAAATAGGTACAAATCTTTCCTCTTTATAATATTAGTGTAGATAGTACAGTTTGTACCAGATATGTATAGTTCCAGAGATTAAAGACTATCACCTCTATATAAAAAAATATTTCAGATGTATTGATTTCTATGTACTTTAGTTTATTCAAGTATCCAGTCGTGTATATCCGTGGTTATAACAAAGCATCAGTATAATTAACTTATTCCGTTATTGTTTGCCTCGAGGCACCCTTTGGATGTCTTCAGAGCTGGAAGATGCAGTAATTAGGAGGTGCCCTTGGCAAGGTATCTTCTGGAATATATATGAAATTAGCTGTTGTCCGCGACTTCGTATGCGTAAGTTTAATAAAATATTTCAACCCTCTTTTGTCCCTCTTTCGTCTCTGGTATAAAATCTTTTCTTAGTGGATGTCACACCCCATTATGAAATCTGCACAATAAATTTCAGCTTCGTAGGTCGAGTAGGTGAAATTTCATGATGTTTCAATGAATTAGTGGTATTTTGCATTAATTATATGGTCATATAGTTTTGTGTATGTACATTGTTCCTTCGAGCAGTGGCAAATGCTTAGGTGTTTCCATTACTTTATCAACATTAGAACTGATGTGGTTTAATTTATGATCTTGTATTTATTTAGAGCTAAACGACCCGCATACTTATTATTAATTTTAAATCTCAAAATAATAAAATTATAAATCCAATTTTGAAGACAATAAACACACAGCTGTTTGAAATCGCTATCGCTTTTATTTCGGCCCACCAGACAAACTCACTTCAATTACGCGACCGACATTACAGAACCGTGTGAGAATTCAAGAAGTTTTCAGAGAATACTTCCCCCGGTCCCGCACGTAAGTGTGTCAACACGTCCGCTCCGGTCGGACGTCGGGCGGAAAATGAGTTCGCCGGCGGCGGCCATTTTGTTTACAGTGCTGCCATCTTTTATTTTTTCAACTTTTATTTCTTAAACTGCAATAAGTTTGTGTATTTGTTATCAAGTGTTTCAGTACAATTTACGTGTTAAGAGGTTATGCGCTCGGCAGTGAGCAATCGTAGGCAGAAAATAGTTACCTATAAGAAATATTTCCTTACTGAAAAAATTGGATTTCAAGAATTTGGTTTTAAAGCGATATACAAATAAATTTGATTACTCATAAGAGAAAATCAAGTGTTTTGTACAAAGACGCTTCATAGAGATACGTATCACAAAGTACCAACCTTCTTCCGGCACATTGGCCACCGCTTGGCAACAAAATATACGAGGCCGCAAAACCATGGATACCCTAATGTTCTGGATAGGAAACAAGGCACGGGATGTGCTAATTAGCACTAATTAGTCCTTATTCTAAGACGTATATTGTAACAAAACGTCAAATTTCTGTATTACTGCCATAAAATAATACTTCTCCAAAAACAAAATTACAGGTTTCTGTTACTTTGTTTTCGAAGTAAACAAGGTATTCAGTACGTTACCGCATAATAGTGGAAAGAGTAAAATAACAATAACTAGAGGCAGAGACAGGCTCTATTGAGATTTGTCAGGGCACA
Organism: Agriopis leucophaearia; assembly: GCA_949125355.1. NCBI lineage: Eukaryota > Metazoa > Arthropoda > Insecta > Lepidoptera > Geometridae > Agriopis > Agriopis leucophaearia. The sequence goes on from OX421270.1 coordinate 1,217,600, forward strand.
TGGCATGTTCCGGCGGTATTCAGGAAAACGACCGTCTGCCGATAACTTAGATCTACGACATAGAACGAGTTCTGTTATTACTTTGAATGCAGCATTTGATATTTACCTGAACACACTTGATAGATAAGTGATTATAAAGAACAATCATCGCGATCATCATTTTGGGCGCGTTGCCTGCCATAATTGTTCATATCGATCGTTTGTAGTAGCTGTGGATTTCATTGCATATATATAGTTTAAAGGATATCCAATTAGTTAAAATTTAAGTTTTATGTTTTTTTATAGGTAGGTACAGTTATCTATTTGTACATAGGTAACTATCAATATTTAAAGCCGACTCAATAAAAACGTCAGAACTGGACCAAATTAAAATGGGACCACACAGATAGCACCAGCTTTCAAATAAAAAAAGAATCATCAAAATCAGTTCACCCATTCGAAAGTTCTGAGGTTACAATCATGAAAAAAGATTTATAAAGATTTAAAGATTTATTTATTGCTTAAAAAAGTAACACCTTAAAATAATATTTTACTATTGGTCCCCACACTAGGACAAAGCCTGTCTCGTGGGGACCTTAAAACAAATTAACAGAAATAATATACTTGACTATGTAAAAAAACAATTGAATTCATATCCTCCGCCTTTTTGGAAGTCGGTTAAAAAGCGGAATACTAAGCGCTCACTCACTAACTCAACAAAAAGCCTCGAAAACTATAAACCTATCTACATATGATGGATTGACCTTTGAAACTGAAATTTGGCTGGTAAGTTCCTTATGCGCTGTAGATATCCGCTAAGAAATAAAAACAAAATAATAAAAATATACGAAATAAAAATAAAATAAAAACAGTTCAATTCTGAGCTTCAAATAATTCTGATAAATTATTTCACTAATAATAATCTGTTATGTTCTTAATCACTATCAGTACATTGTATAAAACAAAATCATTTCACGCTGTCTGTCCCTATATATGCTTAGATCTTTAAAACTACGCAACGGATTTTCATGTGTTTATTTAAATAGATAGAGTGATTCAAGAGAAAGGTTTATATGTATAACATGCATAATATAGTATAGAGAAACACTGATGATTTTAGAGGTTTCTAATGTGATGTCGTTAATAAACACATATTTTTTTGCGCTTACGTTGCAAACGCTGGCTGAACCCTACGAGATAGATCAAAATAATGTACTACAGTATTGTACTCCTTAAAAAGGTCTACAAAAAAGTCAGAAATGGTATATGTCTATCTCTTAGGGATAACCCACAATAACCATTTTTTATCCTTTGATGGCTTATTTACGAAGTGATTTAAGCAATTCCTTATTCAATCTTGCGGCGGTACCGGCCGTTGGCCGTTGGTGTTGTATATAAAGACATTCTGTAGTATATTTAGTATCAGCATTGCACCCGTGCGAAGCCGGGGCGGGTCGCTAGTGATTGATATAACGTACTTTTTGTTCACTACACGGCTCAAGCCGCTGGCAAAAGCTACTCGTTATATCCCCTCCGCCGTTTACGTAACCGTAGTTCCATAACCAGTTACGAATGAGTATTTTTTGACGATTCCATTTTTTTACAAAGAATTACATTTCACGAGAAAAGGTGATGCCAACAATAAATACACAAAAGACGTAAGCGAACAGACATAACGTATAGCTTATCTCAATACCTAACCCATACAAACAACGTATTAATCAAAAGTACATATTACGAGACGTCGTATTACTGTAACGTCCATTTAACCAATCTACCAGCTGGTTGGAATTTAATATCCGCGTTCCAAACTTTGTACGGAGGAAACTGGAATCAATTTGCTACACAAGTATCGAATTTTGATAAACTTTTATACAATACTGTGGAGTATAAATCTGGGAAATGTTTGTAATAGTTCTGTGGTAGGGATGAAATACTTCTGATATAAGAATATGGTGTGAGACATAGCAACATGATTGGGTCTATTACCCGATTTCAGAAACAAGGTTATTAATTCAATCTCTAAAAAACACATCAATCATACGACTGCACGTCAGAAGTGAAAACTTAAGTAGTAATACACCTATTCTACAAGAGATGGCGCTGTTTCAAATAAAATACACGGTTCAGCGTGGCGCTAACGCAACTTCCATGATTTTTGTTCACCCAAGTGCTTTTCACCTTCATAAAAGATTTTTATGCATTTGCTAGTTAGGTTGCGCGGATATTACTCAAACATCAGCTAGCTGCCAGTGAAAGTCCCATAAAAATTAGACCAGCCGTTTCGTAGTCTATAGGGTACAAATATACATCCAGACATACATACATCGCCTTCTATATTTATAAGAAGTAGAAGAATAACAATTTTGGGAATCGAACCCACGCCCCAAAGCGGTAAAGGCAGGTTCACTACCAACTAGTGTAAGCCACCGGGGCAGTCAACGTATCTACATGTAATATTGTCTAACAGTTGATCACAGTTGATTATTGTACTACTTATTCTACATTTAAATTAACAATCACCTAAAGCTGGTGGCCCAAATTACCCAATATCCGAAATTCAAATTACAGTTAGCCCATTTACAGTACATAATAGCTTAGTGGTAAGTGGCAACACTGGCAACCCTATTTCCCGGTTGTACTGGATTCGCGCAAGTTTGCCATACGCTCAGGCAAGTTTGCGCAAATAGTTATTGTTCAGCTATTTAGTGGAATAGAGCTAATTGTAAAGCTGTTGTATTGTTTGCTCTGTGACAATAAGCGTCTGAAGCGCATTATTGAGTTGTGTCACAGCAGAAATAACAGTACATTTTAGGGTTCCGTAGCCCGACAAGGAACCTTATAAATTAGTTCTGGACGGACAGAACTAATTTATAAGGGTTCCTTGTCGGTCTTTCTGTCTGTCTGCCCGAATTTTTTAGAACATTCTAACTTCTATAATTACTAAGATAAGTTAAGACATAGAAACTTGTAACTTACAATACAGATAGGTCATATTTAAAACCTTCATTCATAATTATTTCGTATATTATCTGATTATGGCTTTTTGAGTAACAGCGATACTGTAATGAATTCAAGGCGTTCCAGCTCAAAAGTCATTGAACATTTTGTAAAATGATCTTAACAATAAATGTTTCTCTATGGCTAAACCATGAAAAGTATATGATACGTCTCTGAAATTTGGCTAAGTCCACAGAGCTTCCATTTTAATTTTTCTATAACTATCAATTTCTGAACTACGACTACAATTATATGGCTTTGGTGGCGGAGCCCTACCATATGCGTGTCTCGACACGCTCTTGGCCAGTTATTGGATAAATAAGTAATTTAAAATATGTATTAAAAACCCATTTGAAAAAAACACTAACTACTTCAAAATTAGTAAAATGTGCAATTTTGTTTAGGTACTTGGATGACATTATTATGTCATCCATGTAAACAAATTTACCAGTTATTTTGATTTTAAATCCAAACTACTGAACTGATTATGATGAAATTTCTATGAGACTAATCTGTAAATATATCCTTTGAAATAAAAGAATTATTTTTTAATTTGGTTTATTAATCACGGAGTTCTGAGGGAACAAACATTAAAAAAAAACACCGAATTGAGAACCTCTGATTATTTTGAAGTCGGTTAAAAAAGGTTTCTCACTGAATAGTTCCAAAGTATATTCAAACATTTTTCCAAGACGAGCTCTGTAAAATAGACACAGTATATCCAAAACAGTAATAACATTCGTACGCTTCCACACGTTTTACTTATCGTCCAGAGTAAAGTAAAGAACGGGAATGGAGTGCAAATCCACAGCGGGACTGCGAGACTAAGAGTACTGGCACAGAATACATACATACAGTACAAGTAGTACTGGTATAACGCACAGTGGGACGAAACATCGCCCAAAAGGGAATTTAGAAATTTCAATATGTACTTTTTTACAAACAATCAGACAAAACACTGTTTTAAACTATCACGGTTGTTCACTAAAGACACACAACCTTGCAATGTTCAAGAAGTCTTCCCGTGAACATGGTGCATGTAACTGCCGAAATATCGGGAGCTCCTTCCCCGTTTTTTTTTTAATGTTTGTTACCTCAGAACATTTGACTGAGTGAACCAATTTTGATGGTTCTTTTTTTATTTGAAAGCTGGTGCTTCCCGTGTGGTCCCATTTCAATTTGGTCCAGTTCTGATATTTTTATGAAGTCGTTTTTTTTGTATTAATAATGTTTTTAGCTATAAAGATTCTTAGATTAAAGTTTTCAGAATCATAAAAATTGTGTCCCTAATTTACCTATCTCTCACATTATTCACGATAAGGCAGCGAAAACAAGATTGTTGCCGTTTTGATTTAATTTCAGTAAAAATTTGTTGTTTTTTTAATAAAAAAAAAACTTTAACTCGTAATTAAAGTTTGAGAGTGGATTTCGATGAATACTGTTATGAAATAAAAAAATATTATTATGGTTAACTTTTTTTTTTTTTTTAATTTACAAACATATTTATTGGTTTACTTGTTTTATATTCGTCTTAATATAGTTAATACATACAGATTTTTTTTTCGTTTTATGCCCGAAAATCTTGATACCTTAAATTTAACGATTGTATTTTGTAATAAAGCTCTTAAATAGACTTAAATTACGTTCAGTCTAGATATTTTTGTAGACAATACTCTACTACTTGATAAACTAAACTTTACAATATGTTAGGAATTCTATATAACAAGTATAACATTATTATTTATTAATCAACAGAATAATATACAAATATTTAGGCATCTGATTTAAGCTCGTTAGTGAAAACGAGCATAAGATTCATAAAATAAGTTAAGGAGAAATGTACGATATTCTGCACAGTACCTGCTGCACAGCTGTGCTACAGAAGCTTGATTAAAATTCAAATCATACCGTGCTAAGAAAACTACCCTAAAGCGCATTTTACAAGCTATTGTTACAGCTGAAATTTTATTAAAAAGAAAACTGCATTTTTGTCCGCCTGAGGCTGAATGTTTTTGCTTCCAGCCCACTGTGTAGCCGTGATCGCGCAGATTGCTCGCTGTTCTATCGCATTTTTCAATTTGCTCCGACAGCCGCGGCCAGCCTGCATGAATATTGTATCCTGCATGAAAACTCCTACCTTGCTAGCCTGTACTGGCCGGTGTTTCTTTCACTCATGGAATAGTCTGGACTAGAATGGATGCCTAGCCATTTGAAACTTTCTATCATGGTTTAGGTAACCATATCATCATCAACTTATTTGATGTTCGCCCATTCCTGGAAGTAGGCTCCTAAAGAACGTCATAAGGCATGATCATCTGCTTATCGCAACCACTTGCCACCAGCCGCCTTTCGCAGATGGTCACATCACCTGGCTGCAGCGCGTCCTACTCTACGTTTCCACGCGGTCTCCACTTCAGAACCTGTCTACACCAACAGTTGTCCAACCAACACAAACCTTGAGATCGAAATTATATATATAGGGTACATCCCGTTTGGTAAGTATCCCATTATATAGGGTACATCCCGTTTGGTAAGTATCTCATTATATAGGGTACATCCCGTTTGGTAAGTATCTCATTATATAGGGTACATCCCGTTTGGTAAGTATCTCATTATATAGGGTACATCCCGTTTGGTAAGTATCTCATTATAAAGGGTACATCCCGTTTGGTAAGTATCTCATTATATAGGGTACATCCCGTTTGGTAAGTATCCCATTATATAGGGTACATCCCGTTTGGTAAGTATCCCATTACATAGGGTACATCCCATTTGGTAAGTATCCCATTACATAGGGTACATCCCGTTTGGTAAGTATCCCATTACATAGGGTACATCCCGTTTGGTAAGTATCCCATTATATAGGGTACATCCCGTTTGGTAAGTATCCCATTACATAGGGTACATCCCGTTTGGTAAGTATCCCATTATATAGGGTACATCCCGTTTGGTAAGTATCCCATTTGGTAAACCTCGTCATATACCTACTAAAAAGTTTACGGGTTTCGTAAACTTTAACAACAACAGGTTAAGAAACAAAAAAACCGGCCAAGTGTGAGTCGGACTTGCGCACGAAGGGTTCCGTACCATTATCTATAAAAACTGCAAAAACACGTCTGTTGTATGGGAGCTCCCCTTAAATATTTATTTTATTCTCTTTTTTTGTATTTTTTGTTATAGCGGCAACAGTAATAGATTATCTGTGAAAATTTCAACTGTCTTACTATCACGGTTCGTGAGATACGTTTTACCCTTTGGGTACGGAACCCTAAAAAATAACATATAACTGTCACAGGTACCTATTCAAATATCTCATTGTCAAACTGCAGTGGTCGTACATTGTCTCTCTATCCATTGTGCAAAAACGCATAATATGTTATTCGAATAAAAACTCATAACTTTCACGGCAGAACATATTTTATTAAAACCGCATTCGAATCCATCCAGCCATTATGGAGAAAAATTATAAGAAGCATATAAAACAAAACCCGTAAGCATAATATTATAATCGTTTTAGCGTGTGCTATCGTTATAATGCGGTTTACAATCTGATGATATCCGGTTCGATACTCGGCCCTGCATCAATTATTTATTTTATAACTAAAAAAACAATTATGTGCAGTTTCGATGTCATCGCTCAAAAACGGTAAAGAAAGACATCGTGAGGAAACCGGTATGTACAAGAACCGCAAAGTTCAAACACAATATAAATAAATATATCTAAATAACTAGGACATTATTGCACACACGGTCATCTGACCCCAAACTAAGCAAAGCTTGTAATATGGCTGCCAGGGACTGATATACATACATATATATTTAAATACATACTTAAATAGATATTAACACCCAGACATCATGGTTGTTCACTACAGTTATATGATTATTTATGAGATATTTACCACGGTAAGGTTGTGTATAACGGTAAATATCCTGTAAATAATATTTGCTCTAGGTGGAAATCGAACCCACGCCCCCAAGCGCAGAAGGTAGGTTCACTACCAACTGATCTACCGGGGCAGTCAAAATAGTAAATCTTATTAAGACATACACCAATATGCACTGCGCCAGCATGGTGATCTCTGAGAGAAGGCGTGTGTGTGATAGGTGTATGATGATGATGATGATGAAGCATATAATTAAACATCCAACATTTCACACTGCATTACCAACATGTCCCCAGGGCCGGATTATCCATTAGGCGGACTAGGCAACTGCCTAGGGGCACCGCTCCGACTAGGGGGCATAGTCGATGCGGATCACGCACCATGAAAAAAAATACGTTTCATTCGTGACATTCCCCATTGATGTTGCCATAAAAATATATTTTAATTACTGTAAAAAGCGCCATCTAACGGTTAAATGTGGAAATATTCTATCGAAACTTATCGAGAAGAGGCGCCGAGAATTGCATTGCGTAGGTGCCCCGATAGGGTTAATCCAGCCCTTGGCAATACTGACATGTCCCACATAATTACACGCCATAACATTTCGCCAAGTTCAGCGAAACTCGCCACACCGTGCCTACCGTAGTTACCGTACCTATCCCTTATCAAATATGGCTCACACTGCAATTTGTGTCCCCACCGTAAAATCTACGTCAGCACAACCCTAATCCGGTCCCACTGGGACATAAGGTGTGATATTTAAAAATCAGTTTACCTTTTCCATTTTGCTATACTTTATCATGGTACCAAAACTGCCGGAGCATTTCACAATTTAGACCTTGCAAATTAATAAAAGAAATTGAAGTGAAAATTTATTTAGGCGCGTTTATAAAAAACCAACTTCATAAAAATTTCCGAACTTTACCAAACTGAAATGGGACCACACGGGAAGCACCAGCTTTCAAATAAAAAAGAATCATCAAAATCGGTTCACCCAGTCGAAAGTTCTGAGGTAACAAACATTAAAAAAAAAACAATTAAAAAAAGCAGTCGAATTGATAACCTCCTCCTTTTTGGAAGTCGGTTAAAAATCATGGAACTCGCGTCATCGTCACACTGTACCGTGTATTTTAAAACAGCGCCATCTCTTGTAGAATAGGTGAATTACTACTTAAGTTTTCACTTCTTACGTGAAGTCCTATGACAGATGTGTTTATTTTAACCAATGTATTCCAGTATTCATGTATCATTTTCTTTCCCATTATATATCCCTCTATATTAAAGTAAGTATACAGAACTAATGGACATGGCCACTTATTTTTCCAAAATTGAAACTTTATTTAGATTGTGTCAAAGTTCAATTTTCTTTTTAAGTTTCAGAGTCCTTTTAAGGGATTTTCACGTAGCTATTGAATCTCGCCTTTATTTGGGTCATATTTGAACAGAGACTGAATAGCCGCGATGGTTGAATGGATGTGTGCTCTCAGCATAGAAATTAGAGGCGTTGAAAGGTTTTCATTTTTCATAGAGCACGAAGCAATCGCGATTTAATAATTTCTTTGTTTTGTCACTTTTCGTTATATTTATACCTAGACTAGCGGTTTTCAAACTCACGTAAAGCATACATTGGTTAATAAACAAATTTTTGCTGTTTCATACGGTTAATTGACAAATGTAAGTAATATGGTGAGGTACTGATTAATAGATAGTTGTCATGATAATGTAAAGAACAACCAACAAATTTCGCAAACATTGTGCCATTTCACAATATTTACCCGGCCTAGCTACAAGAACAAAAAAACTGTTTAAAATTTGAATTTCCCGCCAAACAAGAAACGTATCACCAGATTTTTATAAGGAGTTTCTTCTACTCAGGAACTTTTGCCTTTCTTACTCAAAGATCTTTTTTACGTGTCTTCATTAAATAAGTAGGTATCTTGAAAAAAAAATGCATCAAACTTTTTCCTACAATAGATTTTCCGTTGCTTCCGTTGTCATTGCACAGGCAAAACAACAGATAACTAACAAAAAGATCGCAACAGAAAATAAAATTATTTAAAGTATTCGCAAAAAAAAAAAAAACATCATCCCAATCGGGACTTGAACCTGGGACCTCCTTCTCACCAGTCAGAAATATTCTGTGACATGGCTCGTCAGTATGACATCATGCCAATTAGCCAATCACAGCTCTAAGCCTGAATCGCGCAAACAAAGTTTTTTCGACCAGATACACCTATACCACTAGCAAAATACATTGGCAAGGGAGTCCATAGCTATACAGGAAACCGGTTGTAGCGGGGAGCCGGTCTAAGTCCCCGCCAAACCTTTATCTGATATACCTTAACCTGAATTACCTTTACCTGAAACATGAGAAGTGAATTTGGAGGTTACTTTCAACTCTCCCAGACACTGAATTAGCTACTGTGACTCTCTTTTTGACGTCAGTACCCTTAGTACAAGATTTGATAGTTTTCGAAAACTTTTTTCGTTTTCGTTTTGATGCATACATTGCTGGGCTGAAAGCTATTCGAAACTATTTTCGTATTTGAGTGAAGCAACCTATACTGCCGATTACTACCGATTTTAGTTCATCCGCGTTTCCGCTAGAGGCGCTTTACTAAAATGTATGGGACAATACGGAAACGAAAAAAGTTATCGAAAACTGTCAAATCTTGAAATTTGTATAATATTAAAAAAGAAAACCGACCAAGCGCGAGTTGGGTTCGCGAGCTGAGGGTTCCGTACCACATAACTTGTTAGCTACTAAAGTACAAAAAAATTGTGCAAAGACATTCTATCAACGACCAGGCGGTCACCCATCCAAGTACCGACCGCGCCCGACGTTGCTTAACTTCGGTGATCGTACGAGAACCAGTGGTGGTGAACAGAAAATTGACACCGACTCGCACTTGGCCATTATTTATTATTTGTTGTTATACTTCAGAGTGTGTAGATACTATAATCATGCCAAGTTTTACGTTTTAACGTATTACCGTTTTTTGAGTATCGTACCAAAATATGCAAACGGGACCTTATTACTAAGCCTACACTGTCCGCTCGTCCTTCATTATTTAACAGCTATATCTTTCGAACCGTAATAGATAGCCAGTTGAAATTTTTTAGTACTTACAGTACAGTACACTACAACACAATACAATAAAATAAAATACTTTATTAATAACTGCATTGTTACAAGTCAAACTCTTCAGCAGTAAAATCTTTCTTTCTTCCTTGAATCATCATCATCAGCCATAAGACGTGCACTGCTGAACATAGGCCTCCCCCTTTAACCTCCACTGAATGACAACCTGCCATCTGCATCCACTGGATGCCCGCGACTCGCACGATGTCGTCGATCCATCTAGTGGGAGGCCTACCTACGCTGCGTCTTCCGGTTCGCGGTCTCCACTCAAGAACCTTTCTTCCCCATCGGTTATCAGTTCTTCGAGCGATGTGGCCTGCCCATTGCCACTTTAACTTGCAGATTTTAATAGCTATGTCAATGACTGTAGTTATTTGTCGAATATCTGGTTCTTTCTTGAATAGCCTTACTCAATCAAAAAAACACATCAGTCATAGGACGCACGTCAGAAGTGAAAACTTCAGAAGTAATTCAGCTATTCTATAAGAGATGGCGCTGTTTTAAAATACTCGATGCCGCGAGTTCTCAAAAGTGCTCAACGCGTCTAAAGAAGTTTTCACTTCAAAAATACACGTGAGTATCTATAATACACGTAAGTATCTATAATTTTGCGAAGCCTTATTAAAATAATTCCATTGCGTGTAGTTTCTTGAGCTTATTTTCAACAATTTTTGGTATCGATATTGTTATTAACTCATAAAATCTTGTAAATAAGTTCTCCAATCGTTTATTCTCATCAATCAAGACATTTATCGTCTTCAAATCACTGTTATCTGACATGTGACGTCACTTTCTCGTCTCCCACGTCATTCTTCAGCGATTTGCAACAATCCGCTACGTCATTTGATAAATCGTCCGACATAGCTGAGTTATAGAGAAAATATTTTTCATAATTATATTTCCTTTGCCCCTAAAAAGTGTTACTGTCTTCTTATTTTCTTATTTTTTTACTTCCAAAAAGGAGGAGGTTCTATGTTCGTCTGTATGTATATTTTTTTTATCGTGAATAAGTCCGCGTTTCACCATCAGCTCGCCTGTTGGTAAGCGACGATGTGGTCGAAGATGAAGCACGCAGACTTAAAAGAGACCTATTCACTCTGGCCTTGAAAAGGCCCAGATTATATATATATTTTTTTTTTTTTTTTAATTGAATTATTAATCTTTAAAGAGCTGATAATCTTTAAACGACTGACCAGATTTTCATGAATCATAGATCATGGCTATTAATACCTTCGAAACAAAACAAAAAAGGGGATTATTAAAAATCGTCTTCAAAATAAGTAAATACGCAAATTCGTTTACTTGGATGACATGTATATATATATATACATAAACAGAACCTCCGTCTTTTTTTAAGTCGGTTAAAATATATAAAAATCGGTTCAGCCGTTTCGGAGCTACGATGCAACAGACTGACATACAGAAACACAGATACAAACTTATCACACACCTCTTTTGGCGTTGCCGGTTAAAATCGATATCATATATCATCATCATAAGATAATTGAACTATAACAAATGGGTCACATTAAAAACTGACTTACATAAATATATATAGTGGAACAAAGAACCTCCGCCTTTTTTGAAGTCAGTTAAAATAGCTTTCCAGTTGGTCACACACAAGCTTAGTCAGTCGTGAAAATATATTTTTGAAGGCGGTTAATAACAGGTGTTTGAATAAATAGGTGAAGAGCACACGAAACACTTTTACAAATAGATCAAAACAGGCACACTTTACAAACAGGTCACGTGCGCGGCAAAAAGCGGCGATAATACTTCTTCCTGTACTATCTGTTGGGGAGAAATGTTGTCGGAAGGCAATGATAAAACTTCTATCCGAATCATTGCTTTCTAAAGTAGGGCAGCTGATAGCTAAATATAACAGTATTTAGCCAGTAGCGTACCTTTCGGAGGGCTAGGCGATGTCGAGCATCGGGGCCCTTAAGCTCAGGGGGCCCTCGGACTGACTAGCAAACCTCAAACTGAACTTGCGATTTTTTCCCTTCATACACACTCATGTACCTAGTAAATAGCTTTGAGCACAGCTTTGATAAAGAGCTGATACTGAAGTAGCTTTGTACCATTAAAGTATTTATATTTTAGCTTTTTTTTATCGCTAATAAGTCCGCGTTTGACCATCAACTCGCCTGTTGGTAAGCGACGATGTGGTCGAAGATGAAGCACGCAGACTTAGAAGATACCTATTCACTCGTTCCTTGGAAAGGTCCAGATTATATCTCTCAGGAAACAAGGGGCCTTACCCCTAGCTTCACTTTTGCGAGCCAACTTTTAGTAGGTACCTGATAGGTACCTAAAATTAACCAATTAATTTAAGCTGCATCGTTTAAAAGCGTCTAACTTGAATGAACGAAAATCCGTTTTACTATGCGTGTGTGTGTGAAAATAGCGAAGCTTGGCGTCTATCAAATAACTACCGCTTATCGTAGTTGATGGTACCGTTTAGACAAATAACACCTATGCGGGTCAACTTTTCGAGCTAGGGGTAAGGCCCAAGGAAGCCGGCAGGTTGTTCCAATCCTTGGCCGTACGGATTAGAAACGTAGAATCGAAACGTTTGGTACGTAACCTAGGAAGGTCCACAATGGGTGGTAATGAGTGGTTACTTGGTAAAACCTAACCCAGTTTAGATAGGGCTCCATTTTTGTGCACCAGGGCCTTTCGTTACCTTGCTACGTTATATTTTGTATAGCACAGCAGTTAATATTTAAAACATAATACTCAAACTAGCTTATTTTGTCAGAAGCAAACAGCGGGAAAATCATACTTTATTTAGATGACACCGCTGAATATAGTCAGTAATACTAATTTTGTTACTTGTTTGTATATTTTTACGAAACTCCAATGATTAATATAAACACCGACTTCAACATGAGTAAGCATTTGAACAAAATTTAAAAAACGCCTGCTGATTTAGTATTGGCAAATGACAGGCGCTCGAACAAAAAGAATAGTATTTTAGGAGCTGGTTGAAAAACGACTAAGCCAAAGTTTATAAAATTTTTGTAGGACCACCTCGCGAGTTTCTTCTACATAATAAAAAAAACTATCACGTAAATTGGTCCACACATAGCGGAGTAATATGGGTGTTATATTTAAAGAAAAATACGTGTCGAATTGGGTACCTCTTCCCGCGTTGTGGCAAACACCGAAAGACCATTCGTGTTGTGTATTTCATTATATTTAACATAAACGCTTTGTGGCAAAGAAGGCTTAATTCTTTGAGCTATTATATATCCAATTTAATCCACAAATTTTAAATTTTAATGAATTTAGAAACAAAAAAAAAAACACATCAGTCATAGGACTGCACGTCAGAAGTGAAAACTTAGGTAGTAATTCAGCTATTCTACAAGAGGTGGCGCTGTTTTAAAATACACGGTAGGTACAGCGTAGCGATGGCGCGAGTTCCATGATTTTTAACCGACTTCCAAAAAGAAGGAGGTTATCAATTCGACTGTTATTTTGTAATTGTTTTTTTTTTATGTTTGTTACCTCAGAACTTTCGACTGAGTGAACCGATTTTGATGATTGTTTTTTATTTGAAAGCTGTGCTTCCCTCTGTGGTCCCATTTCAATTTGGTCAAGTTCTGAAATTTTTATGAAGTCGGTTTTTTAATATTGATAATTATTATTGTTCACCTAAAAAGTGATGAACGCGCCTAAAGAAGTTTTCACTTCAAAATTTCGAGGAGTTTACCGCATCCATCGATCCAGATGTCGGCCATTAAGCGTTATAAAATGCCAACACACGCGCGCATCATTAAAACTCTACACTACACTAGAGACGAGCAGAGATGCAGATAATAATGGAGCAGGAACTTGTACACTTTGTACACTTGTATTCTAAATGTAAAAGTTTGTGAGGGTGTAAGTATATTCGTTCTTTTCTCATAACGATTTTTTTATGATACAGACTTTTTTTTTTACTAGACGAGCGATGTCGCTCGCCTGATGGTTCTTCACGCTTGCCCATAACAGCTCAACGCCACTCAGAATTTTGAACTTCAATAGTTCAAAACCCTGGATGGCAATGCACTGCGCTCGTCACCCCGAGATATAAGATGTCAAATCTCTGTGTGCCCTGTAATTTCGCTGGAAACATTGCCCTTCAGGGCAAATTCATCCAGGAACACAGTAGTGTTTGCACACTATTGCTTGGCGGTTGAATAACTGGCAACCCCAGGCGGACCCCTGCAAAAGAGTCCTACCAATACAAAATGACTGACATTGTTTTAATAAAAAAAACTAGCTGTGCCCCGCAGCTTCACCCGCGTAGATACCCTTGATAAAAGTAACCTATTTTACTCCTTATAACATCAGCTGTCTGCCAGTGAAAGTCCCGTTAAAATCGGTTTAGCCGTTTTGGATGTGAAAACTGAAGTAGGAATTCACCTATTCCACGAGAGCGGCGCTGTTTTAAAAAACACGGTACTATGTATTACGCATTATGTGGTAACGTGACGATGACGCGAGTTCCATGAATTTTGTTCACCCAAAAAGTTCTCAACGCGCGTAAAGAAGTTTTCATTTCAAAAAACAGTTGAATTGAAAACCATTCTTGATGTTGAAGATTTTTTGCCGTATGCTGTTTTTTATCTCGGAGTAATGTAGGATAGCGGAGTAAACCGTGAGGCGTAGCTAGTCTACACTAATAATAATGAGGAATGATTTGCCTTTTTGTATGTTTGTAACGAATTAACTCAAAAACTACAGGACCGATTAAAAAAATACTTTCACCATTATAATGCTACATTATCGCTGTGTAACATAAGCTATGCCTATTTATTACTAGAACTGTTTACTCATGCGAGCCGGGACGGCTAGTACAAGACATTTAGTAGATATAAGATGCGTCAAAGACTACGTGCTATTATTAGGAATTGTCAAAGTTACAATGACAATTAATTATTTTCATCAGAAAATTGTAGATGAACTGGGGCCTTACCCCTAGCTCGAAAAGTTGACCCGCATAGATGTTATTTGTCTAAACGGTACCATCAACTACGATAAGCGGTAGTTATTTGATAGCCGCCAAGCTTCGCTATTTTCACGCACACACGCATAGTAAACCGGATTTTCGTTCATTCAAGTTAGACGCTTTTAAACGATGCAGCTTAAATGAGTTGGTTAATTTTAGGTACCCATCAGGTACCTACTAAAAGTTGGCTCGCAAAAGTGAAGCTAGGGGTAAGGCCCCAGGACTACATAGCAAAGTTGCTGCTTTTGTTTGTATGGTAGGAATTTATTTACTGAGTTTTTTAGTACGCACACAACCGCATATATCTATCTAGTATACATTTACATCTTTGTCATACAACGCGAGACCAAACTTACCACCATGTATATCATAACACTAAGCACACTATGCATAAAGCTATGGCTTTACAACACTCAAAAACACAAATACTCTATCACATTGAAATAAAGTTCGCTTTTGCGTAATTTTTAAATGACATCACGGTGATGTTATAAGTTTTATGTCAATGTCATAAGGTTCATAATGGAGTGGTATTCGGAAGTTTCATTGTTTAGTTTTTGTCTGGTGCAATATACAGAATGCTGGACGGTGCATAGTTTATTAACTGACTTCAAAAAGGAGAGGGTACTCAGTTCGGTTGTATTTTTTTTGTTTGTTACCTCAGAACTCCGTCATTTATGAACTGATTTTGAATTTATCTTTTTATTGAAAGGACATACTTTTTACTTAAAAGCCAAACTATTGAACCGATATTGATGAAATTATTATGGGAACAATCTGAAAGTATATCCTTTCAAAGAATTTTTCAAATCGGTTCATAAATGACGAATTTCTGAGGAAACAAATATTAAAAAGAATAATAAAATTTACAAATTAAATTGAGAACCTCCCTCTATTTTCGAAGTCGGTTAAAATGAGCGAAAACTGACATAATTACCGTCACACGCCCGCACCCCATCATTCCAACTAAGTAAATAGACAAAGTGAACCTTCAGTTTACGGGTGACCATCAAAAAGTTCATCACGCGATGAGTTGGTTTATGGCGCCCAACGTGGGGCGGTAATGGTTCTCATTCATATTTGTCATCTTGGAATGCTGGTTATTAAACTGATAATGTACAAAGTAGAAATATGATTCTATCTACTCTAATGGCAGGCAGCGATTTTGCTGGTTTGTTAACAGAGCTACACCATACAAAAAGACAAAAATACCAAATTCTTTGTTTCCATTGCTGCACAGCAAAAGGCTCAACGTCTCTCTCTAAGAGAAGGCAGAGAAGAAAATAGATTATATAGTAAGGAACGTATGGATTTCGTCAAATTACTGACATAAAATAAACAATTTACACTCGTTTTGACAGTTACGGTTTCATATTTTCGTTTTAGGCCCGAAAATTAAGATAGATTTAGATTGCATTTTGTCATACGGCGTCTGACAAACGATCTTCAGAGATTGTTGCTTTCTGTCTGTCTGTCTGTCCATTTCATTTTTAATTTTTCAGCTAACCCATTTGAAAATCATAATCATAAATCGAATTGAAGTTTAGTATTAAGATGTGTGATTTATGAGATAAGAATCATAGATTATTTAGTCTGATTGAAAACTCGTGGATACACCCGCAGGGCATAGCAAGCAATGTAACAAATAAATAAGTAACATAACAAAGTAACAAAACCTGTTGTGACCATCTAAAATTTTAAATGTTCATCAAAATAATGAGCTCTTTAATGGCGCCCAACGTGGGGCGCTAATGGTACCAATTCATATCTGCCATCTTGTGTCGCTGGATATTAAACTGAATTCCGTCGTAATTATGATTGAAATTTGTTTGTTTATATGAAGTTAAAATAAATAAAAAGATACGATTATGTTTATTACTTATTTAATTAGAGCCTCTGAAAAATCTTGAGATTATAAAGCGTATATTAAAAAGATATAATTACAATTCAGGTGCTTATTCGTATACCAGTTCAAAAGAATACTTAAATTACTTCTCGACGTAAAAATAAATGTATATTTTGAAAGCATATTCGCATTTGTAAAACAAAGACTGTATTTACAGATCAGAAGTTTATTCTCGAAATTCTAAAGCTCTATTGAAAGGTCTGGAATTGTTTCGAAAGAATTCGGAACCTTTGGACGCCATTAGATTCAGCTCCCGATGGGAAATTATAACTTAGGAGACGTCGACCACTTCCGCTGACTTGTGTTACTTCCACTATACGATACACTATACTATTCCACTTACTACTTCTACTATCATCATCATCATCCACAGCCAGAACACTCCACTGCTGAATATAAGCCTTCCCCTTTAACCTCCACACTGAACGACATCCTGCCATCAGCATCCACTGGATGCCCGCGACTCTCACAATGTCGTCGGTCCATCTAGTGGGAGGCCTACCTACGCTGCGTCTTCTGGTTCGTGGTCTCCACTCAAGAACCTTTCTTCCCCATCGGTTATCAGTTCTTCGAGCGATGTGGCCTGGCCATTGCCACTTCAACTTGCTGATTTTAGTAGCTATGTCGATGACTCTGGTCCTTTGGCGAATATCTACGTTCCGGACTTCTACTATGTAAACTAGGTATGTATTGGATACAACTATAAAAATGTAATGTACCTACCTAGTAACAATTCCGAAAAGAGCTTATAACTTTTAAGCGGCTGAACATATCATATTGATCAAATATTGCTAAGAACGACCGCAATTAGATAGTGTGGTAATAGTAGGATTTAAAAAACCGTTTTGTTTATATGTATACTTTACAATTACCTTAAACATCATCGCATCATCGCTTAACATCAGGCGAGTTGGCGGTCAAACGCAAGCTTAATTATGCATTAAAAATAAGAAATATTTTTTTGTTAATAATGTAATGTTTTTTTACGAAGAAGTTAAAATCGGCATTTTCTTTTAATCATCATCATTTCAGCCTTAGGACGTCCACTGCTGGATATAGGTCTCCTCTATCGATCTCCAAAAGGGGAATTCAGTAGCGGTCTGCATTCAGAGTTTTCCTGTAGTCTCTTTTAGCCTCTCCATAGTCTCCATTAGATAACTTTTCGGCCCCATCTCTTCTGCGTGTCATATGCCCAGTCCACTGCCACTTCAACTTGCTAATCCGTTGGGCTATGTCGGTAACTTTCTTTCGTCTACGGATCTCATTACTGATTCGATCTCGTTGAGAAATCGCGATTACAGCTCTCTCCTTAGCTTGTTGTGGGACTTGCTGCTTGCTTATGAGCCGTATAGTGAGAGTACCTTTAAACTTTCGCGATTTGAACACATGTTTAAAATGTTTATCGAGAATGAGACCATAGGTCATAGTGAGAGACCATTTTCTGTAACGTAATACGTAAAATAGACTTCGACTCCTAGACTAATATAGCCAAGAGAATAAATTGCTCGATAGAGTCGAACTCGAGTAATGTCCGAGTGAAAAATTGACGCACTTTTCTACTTCGAAGACTTTTATAATGGTTTCAATGGACGGAGGCTAATAAATAGATATATTTTTTTGCGGTTATATTCACATGAACCTATTTTTGACGAATATTTCTAATGGATGTTTGCTTGCATGTAGCTTACGGCTATGTGATTGAGAAAAAATTGTTTTAAACAGTATTGAGACATCGAGTAGAATTTATGGTGAATAATTCTCGCAGTTTAAAAAATAAAAAAACACGCTTTAAAATCGCTAATCCTGAAGATCATATAAAACTATTGGGATGGAATAAATTATTGCATTGAAATCGGTCCTTGATAAGTGTGCAAAGTTTCAAATCTGCAATCCGTCGTTTTGAAAGGGGTGAAAATCACGTTCAAAGATTCCGTTACATAGATACATACCAAGCTAATAAAAGCGTGTTAAAATGTATTCACTTATACACTAGACAAAATAAATTATTTGTTTAAAATCCTAAATGTTTTCTTTTTTACTTGGATCCCAATCTTTTTCTAGTTCAAAACTAGGTTATTAATGTCAATTGTATTTAAATGGATTATGAGGTAGCCCTCATTTTAGGTTACCCAAAATTAGGCCTAAAATAACATGATCTCTTCCAACCTTTGACAATTTGCGTCATTTTATACCTTATCTTTTTACGTTAAAACCAGAGCCCACCACAAATAGTGTCTACTTATTGTAATAAAAGCATACTTTAATGCCTTTAGGGGTTTCAGGGACCCTTTCTAACGTGTTTATGTATTCACTTACATTAATAGGGGTTTGAGAATGGCCTGTTTAGCCTGTTTGAGTACCCCAACTCTAGGACCTAGATTAAATAATATGACCTATAGAGCATTATTCAAGGAATGTACAGTAATTGTTTCTGGTTTTGACGAAGGAATTTTTTTGCTATATTTTTGGTTGCGTTTCTCCCGAAAATCTATATTGCATAGCGCTTCAAATACATGTATTTTGACTGAGATTAAACGCCCATCTTGCTTTAAAAATATGGGGTTGCCAATGGTTGCACTAAGGAAAACCCCTCCTTAGTGGGGTAGGTTTTGGTTTATTTAGAGGAAAGCACCGATACCTTCTAGTGCTTCAGAACCTTTCGGGACAGCTAGCTGAGGTCTCAAGTATACTTATGTAGTATTTTTAAAGTCTAATAAGGTGTCTTAAAGTATCTTAGTTCATTAAATTCTAGTGGCACTTACCTAGTGATACGCGTGAGTATGTATCGACGATCTTTGCTTACCTGAAAATAAGCAAATAAAACATAAGTAAGTAAATACATAAGAGCTACGGTTTGAAACCTTATTTAATCTGCAAAAAAATCTAAAATAGCCTGGCAAGTGCGAGTCTGACTCGTGCTTCGAGGGATCTGTACCACCGCACAATAATACGTCCGAATCACACTTGGCCAGTTTATATTATTTGTAGTTTTAATGTAGAGTTAGCACTTTTTTATGATACTGAGTGACGCGACGAGCGAAGTCGCTCGCCTGATGGCTCTTCACGCATGCCCATAACAGCTCAACGCCACTCAGCATTTTGAACTTCAACAGTTCAAAACCCTGGATGGCAATGCACTGCGCTCGTCACCCCGAGATATAAGATGTCAAATCTCTGTCCTGTAATTTCGCTGGAAACATTGCCCTTCACACCGGAACACAGTAGTGTTTGCACACTACTGCTTGGCGGTTGGATAACTGGCAAAGGTGTGGTAATTCCCCAGGTGGACCCCTGCAAAAGAGTCGTACCACTACAACCACCGTTAGTAGTTAGTTAGCATCTGTCGAATAGAGACAAAATGTAGACTATTTTTTATCTTACAGTTTCTAGACAGAATTTGCTACATCTATAATTTCGTAAGTCTGAAAATTGTACGATAAAAACTTTCCAAGTTGCGTCTCTATTCACCTCGTCTTATTTTATATTATTTCAAAGCAAAACCATCGCACTAATTAATTATTCAACTAACTAGCGAGCCATCTTTGACTTCAATAGAACCTGAAAAGGAATTCTTTTTAAATATTCTTACTGATACTTAAAAGATTTCATGTAAAAGGACGTTCTTGGAAACAGTTTCACTAAATTTAGTCTTACGGATTTCCTCTAATAATAAATTGAAACTTGTACGTAACCCTAAAAATATTTGTATTTTTAGGGTATTTACACTCAAAGAGTGTAAACTGCACCCTATTACTAAGCCTACGCTGTCTGTCCTTCTGTCTGTCCGTCCTACCTTTTACGGGTGTATCTTTCGGACTGAAATAGATAGTTGGTTGACATTTTCACAGAATATGTAATGTTACGGCGGATTACCTGAGAAATAACGTATTTTTGTATTTGCTCTAATATGTAAAAACGTAATATACCTACTACCTACAAGCGTCAAACTTGGCATGATTATAGTACATACTCTAAAGCAAAACAACAATTCAATAATGATGTTCAAGTGCGAGTCGGCGACAAATTTCTGTTCACCACCAGGTTAAGCAACGGTGGGCGCGGTGGGCGCGGAATGATGGCATTTTGCACTACTTTTTGTATTTTGTGGTGGTACGGAATCCTCAGTGCGCGAGCCTGACTCGCACTTGACCGGGTTATTTTTAACATTCATTACTTGACTTTTTATTACTCAATTATGTTTATATAATGTTTATTTTTTCACTGAATATGAATGAATGCTGTTTTACCTGCAATTATTGTGACATTTCATTAGTTTTACCTGCAATTATTGTGACATTTCATTAGTTTTATTTTGTGTTTAACTTTTTGGTATTTTTTGGTATAAACAATTTAGGTGGACTTAAATAAATGAATAAGAAACTCAATTTAGGAAAAATACTCGTAATCTATATTACAGAAATCTCATTGCCAATAAAAATCTATTTCGCAGAGTGTAATCTAAGGGTACCACCAAAATGACCACGTCAAATTAAATGTCGGCAACTCGACATTCTATGGTCGGCGGTCGCCGAGAACAGACGTTTCCATCGTCCGTTTTTAATTACATTTTATAATTAAAATGCACGTTTCGCCGTGTGAGACTGGAGCTAAAATAAAAAGGAAATGTTTTAGCTTAGCTTGACGGTCTGTAATTATTATTTTTTAGCTTCCCAACAGAGTTCTGAAATATTATATAGATGGAATTCAGAGGATTTATCTTAACATTATTATTTATATCATACAATGAGCGTTGTCTTACCCTTATTGCTGTAGAGCTAGAGAAAAGCCAAATAAGAAAGAATGCTCTATGTTGCAGCTGGCTTCTTGCTCGCGAATATTTGCGAAAACTTGACCACTGTAATGTGGATGATGATGATATGATGAAGAAGGTGATAAGTATCATAAACAACCTTCACATGTACACAACTGTGTAATAAAGTGATAGAGCCTTACCTTGGCAAAAAAAGCCATGAAACGGAACTAACCTTTTTATCTGTCAAATGTCAGAGTGAAATCTAAAAATATATGTAAATAGCTTCGCCCCGTGGTTTCACCCGCTTGGATTACTCCTTATATCATCAGCTATCTGCCAGTGAAAGTCCCGTCAAAATCGGGTCAGCGTTTTTGGAGTCCATAGGGAACATAGATACATTACACACATTGCCTTTTATATATAAGAAGATGCGGTTCAATGTTGTGTTTTGAAAGCTTAAAAAAAACGTCAGATTTTATTATGGAAACTGACGTGGTTTTCACACATTTTATTTATATTACACGGGAATTACTCACGTAAGATTAGGCCGGTTGGGCCGGCCCACCCCCGCACCCGATCAGCATCCGTTGTCGTCACGTGCGCGTCGCGCGGCGGCACGCAGTGCAAAGCGAGAGGCAGCCGGGCGCGCGCATTCACCTTGATAAAGATAGCCCAATGCGGTTGAAACTATAGTCGGAGACCGGCCTAATCTTACGTGAGTAATTGCCGTGTAATATAAATAAAACATCGGATTGTCAACTAAAAAGTTTTCCTTTTCTGCTTTTTTACTTAGTTAGTAATTTATTTGCGATAGTGGCGTCCTCTTTATGTTCTTAATTTTTCTGCCAAGCTATAATTATTGTTCAAAAAAGAGTAAAAGAAAAAATTAAAGTGGCAATTAAATAAATAAAAAAGCTTTACAAATACGACTACGACATTTCTAGTCTAGAGCTTTGTAAACGACAAAAACAACATCTATTTGCACTCAAACTTGATATAATAAAATTAGAGGTAAGAAAACTACAACATAACAAAGAAAGTACACGGCTTTAGGTAAGAATACGAAAAAGGTTTAGCTGTAATGGAGCCCCGTAGTGAATACAAGCTAGAGCAGGTGTGCTCAACTTTTAGCAATATAGGGCAGCTTGCAAATAGTCCACAATATTCCAGATTTTAGTTTAGTATATTAGTTTTAAAGCAGTAGAGAGTCAAGGACTTGCTGAATGTATTTAGATTTGTGCGTTATAGAATGCAATTACAGACTTAGGGTGCATTCACAGCTGTCTTAAACACTGTTGTTCATCAACTACCATCGGTGTCGACGTTCTTCGTCGTTCTTGTGGACCTACCTAGAAAAGATGTGGAGAAGTATTAGCTGCGAATGCTGCGATTTATTGCTTGACACTCGGAGTGCGTGACTGAGAGATGGCTGTAACGATTACGGTAATGTGCCTTGCATTAGTCTAGTCAATATGGTGGCAGGCACAACCTATTTACGAGTAAAAATATCTAAGCTTAGGGTTCTATAAGCTGTTAAGATACCCAACTGACAGAATATTAGGCCTGCAATTTTGGCCCGTAATCTTGTCTATCGGGCCGTACATTGAGCTTCGCTGATCTAGACTAGACTAATAATGTCGGACGGAGGTGAATCCCCTCATATTCTCGAGATCGAAAGCAAAATCTGAGCGTATTGAAAGTTTTCAATTTGGCACGAAATGACGGACTTAAACTTCATTAATTTCTTCTTAGGCGTGGTTTTCAGATAACAACTTCACATTTGTATGGAAGGCATCACCAAAAAGCAAATTAGTGCTAAGCTTCGAACGTTCCAGGCCCGTATTAAAGATATCGTCACGGTATTCAAACTTGAGAAGTAAATAAACCGTTTCTATACAAAAGCCCAAATAAATCATCGAAGGGTCGAAAGTTTGGGCATAAATAATGTTTTGCATTAAGCGACTGTAATAGCCCGTTTTGGATAAAGTTGTATCGGTCGGAGACTTCAGATTTTGGCTTCATCGTGTAACATGGGATGACAACAAACGTCACAGATTGAATCATAGTCGTAGATGGTTATCTTTGTCCCTGAACTTTGACATTAAATACAATATCATCATCCTCAACCAACAACTAACAAACACATTTCGCATTAATTATATTAAAATATATGGTACCTACTGAGACGTGGTCCTTAACTGTTGGCTTTTTGGAAAAACTCAGAGTCACACAACGGGCAATGGAGAGAGCTATATATGCTCGGAGTTTCTCTGCGCGATAAAATCCGGAACGTAGATATTCGCCAAAGAACCAGAGTCACCGACATAGCTATTAAAATTTGCAAGTTGAAGTGGCAATGGGCAGGCCATATCGCTCGAAGAACTGATGACCGCAAAATTTGAGTCAGCAAACATATTTTTTTAACTTTGTTTCTTGCTACATCTACGAGTACTTCGCTCACACATTTTGCAAAAAAATTAAGTGGGAATTACACTAAACCAGCCAAGTGCGAGTTGGACTCGCGCACCTAGCGCGGGCTTTAATTGTAACCACACAACTATTTTTAGGGTCCGTCCGTACCCAGAGGGTGTAAACGGGACTCTATTACTACGCCTACGCTGTCTGTCTCTGTCCGTCTGTCTGTCTGCCTATCTGTCCGTCTGTCTTACATTTTAACGACAGTATCTTTCGAACCGTAAATGATCAAGTTTAGCGATCATAGCGTCATGCGATGAACATAATTTAAGTTTTTTCTATATCTGGGTGTTAATATCTATCTATGTATTTAAAATACCTACATATTATGTGTGTATATCAGTCTCTGGCAGCCATTGTATAAGCTTTGGGGGTCAGATGCAAAAATAGCCCGTTTTTTTAGTCAATAGGTAACAGAAAAAAATAAGAAACGTTGATTCAACAGGACACAAGGTAGAAGTGTCAACGACCTGACATAAAGGCAGTTTTACACGAACAATCGGCACTGACTACCTTTATAAGGGCAGAAGCTTCCTGCGCATACAATGGCAAATTCGCGATTCCATATTTAGAACGAGCTTTTTTAGGAATTGATTGGTTGTATTGTGATTTTATTGTTGGTGGTATGGAAACGGATATATATATATTTTATGATACTGAGTGACGAGACTAGCGAAGTCGTTCGCCTGATGGCTCTTCACGCTTGCCCATAACAGCACTACGCCACTCAGAATTTTGAACTTCAACAGTTCAAAACCCTGGATGGTAATGCACTGCGCTTTGGTCCCATTTCAATTGGGTCAAGTCCTGAAATTTTTATGATGTCGGTTTTTTATAAAAATATTGATAATTAAAACTTAGTTGTTGAAGAAAGGTTCTTAAGTGGAGACCACAAACTGGAAGACGCAGCGTAGGTAGGCCTCCTACTAGATGGACCGACGACATCGTGAGAGTCCCGGGCATCCAGTGGATGCTGATGGATGCAGATGGATGGATGGATGGATGTCGTTCAGTGTAGAGGGTAAAGAGAAAGGCCTATGTTCAGCAGTGGACGATTCTGGCTGATGATGTAATACCTAATTTGAGGCTATTATCAAAAAAGTTTAAGTTGTTATTCTAAAATTGACAACAATATTGTGGTGTTGTTGTTTAATAGTATTGTTGAAGTTTAAACTACAACAACCATCACAGGCGTACAGCAATCACAGCGGTTCACAGCTCATCTCATACTCCTGACCCGCGAGAGGCGACTAGTTTGAGCGGAAATTAGTTTAGAATCCCTAATCTAGCTCAGCTGAAGTTGTCCGGCTCAGTTTGTGGATGAAACTGATTGCACCTGCAGGATTCACAGAGCTTTTGAGCAGAGGTCAGAATGAACGTTTAAGATTGATTCAGATTACATTGGACCTTGTCTGGGCCCGGACGTTCAATAATATAATTTTGTATATTTATAATTATCAATATTAAAAAACGACTTCATCAGAACTGGATTAAACGGAGAGCACCAGCTATCAAATAAAAAAATATTCACCAAAATCGGTTCTTTTTTTTTTTTTTTTTAAAACATAAATAATTGGCCAAGAGCGTGTCGAGACACGCATATGTTAGGGTTCCGTAACTAAAGCCATATAATTGTAGTCGTAGTTCAGAAATTGATAGTTATAGACAAACTAGCTGTACCCGCAACTTCGTTTGCGTGAACTTTAAATTTTCCCAAGAGATGAAGGCGCCGGAAATTGCAGTAATATGTTACTAACAATATTTTTAGTTAAATTTCCTGGAGCGTACACAAATAAATTTGTGGCATCGTTCACTCTAGACAGGGCCGTACAGCTGGCCGTGACTGAAGCAACTGGTAGAGAGATCCACGCCCGCAGTTTGCAGCGTCTGTCCCTGTGGACTGTTGATTGTCATGGCGAAACTAAAGCGCACAGGGAACTGCACATGCTTCAAGCAGAACGGGAAGTTGTTGGGTATTAGCGGTATCCGAGGAATGAGGAGGAATCCGTGGGCTCAGTCAGGTTCAGGTCATCGCTGTATGGTTGACATTCTGAAAACCCGAACGAAGCGCTTTGATTCAACTTTTATTGTGCAAACTGTTAGTCTGTGTATGTATAGTTGTGCCCTGATAGTTACAATCTGCGTGTATTCGAGTCAAAGTGAATCGGTTTCTTCTAGGCAAGCGTGATCCATCATAAGCCGCATCAGGCGAGTGGGGCGGCCAAGCGCAAGCCTATTTTATAATTATAATAAAAAAAAGTTGCCCAACAGAATGATTACGAAATCTCAAAAACTATACTTGACCTACGCATCTGAAACCTTGCAGGTAGGATTCCTTATATATCGGTATCCGTAGAGATATGTTAAGAAAGGATTAGCTAAAGGATCGCATTAAGATCATCATCAGTCAGAAGACGTCCACAGCTGAACAAAGGCCTCCCCCTTTACCCTCCTCACTGAATGATAACCTGCCATCTGCATCCACTGGATGCTCGTGTCTCTCGCGATGTCGGCGGTCTATTCAGTAGGAAGCCTACCTACGATGCGTCTTCCTGTTTGTGGTCTCCAACCAAGAACCTTTCTTACCTATCGTTTTTTCGAGCGATGTGGCCTGCCCATTGCGACTTCAACTTGCAAGTTTTAATAGCTATGGTTCTTCGGCGAATATCCACGTCCCGAATTTTATCGCGCAAAGAAACTCCACTCAACACTACTTGTGGCACTAGCTCTTAAGTTTTTTATCTGCAACTTTTATATCTGGTTTGCACAATAAAGACCACGAACCGGAAGAAGCAGCGTAGGTAGGCCTCCCAGTAGATGGATCGACGACATCGCGAGTCGCGGGCATCCAATAGATGCAGATGGCAGGGTGTCGTTCAGTGTGGAGGTTAAAGGGGGAGGCCTATGTTCAGCAGTGGACGTCTTCTGGCTAATGTTGATGATGATGGCAATACAGAGTTTCTATATACTTTTTAAACTCCGCGTATAGCTCTTTCCATTGCACGCTGTGTGACTGAGTTTTTCCAATAGGCCAGGTAAGGACTACGTCTCAGTACCGCAATGTCATCACTGAATTAAGATCGATTAAATCAATTTGATCATTAAACGTACGTTTACCGCTTGGATTATCCCCAAGAGATCTGATATAGAGTTATCGGTAATTACCGTCTATATCAGGTATGGCAGATGAGACATGCCATTGTTATTATTTACTGACATAATTAATACCGACCGGATTAATGACAAGTGATATCAGAGCTATTGGTTGGGCTAACGATGAATTGTTACTGGCAATATAAATAGCGATTGTAATCGTTATTACTAGCAATTTCATTTATTTTTCACATTTTCGGAGAAAATATTGCTTTAAATTGTATAAAAAAAACTAACTACGCCCTGCAGTTTCATCTGAGTGGAAAATTCCTCAGAAATAGCAAAATTTTCCGGGAAAAAAGGATCCTATCGAATTGATATTTATTATTATAAATTTTTTAACATACCATTGGATGGGCTGTTACAGGGCGCCCCAATTCACCAACCCATGGTTCATAACAAACAAATTACTTACAACATATTAATTACTGCATTTTTTTTAAATAATCATACTAACAATATCCTTAAAAATAATTAATCAACAAGAATAATTCGTTCTTTTTTTTAATATTTATAAAAAACTTTAAAATTAAGTGTTGAAATAAATATCTGGATAAAAAGGAGCTTTAGTTACATTTAATAAAAAATAATTGAATTTACTGTGATAAAAAAACTCAAAAAACTCGATCACAAAACTGCCTCTACAGCTTACAATAATATCGTTAATCGATCATGAAGGCGAACAATCGAGATCGGGTTACTCGGTCATCGCTGACTCGATTACGCCGTAATCGACGTCAGACAGCTCCGATTGGCCGTAATTACGATAACGAATGACGCTTACAGCGGTGGTATTGTGATATCTTTATATATAATATAGCATATACCTAGGTGTAGGTATGTAAAGTATTTTTCATTACTCATACTCGGAAAGTAGGTCAGAATAATACATTTCAGCCCTAGGGAGAATAACTTTCAACTGACAGACACAAAAAAAAAAAGTTATATTTTCTCATTTGTATTGAACCATGTTCCAACTTTTTTTTTCTTCTCAGAGGATTATGGTCCCGCACTTCTCGTGCATTTGCCAGTGTAAAATAAAATTCACTCATATTTTCTTTAGTCAGTTCATGTTTTTATTTTTAGTTTCCTTGTATTCGTAATGAAAAGCTTCGGAGTTAAAGACTTATTTAATCCCTCAAACCCCATCTCGGGACTAAATAAGTTACTTTCATCCCTAGGCTAACAATGTACTATTAGCTATGTGTAAGTCTGAATTCTACCAGAGTTGTCCAGGGTTGGTTGCTATTTCATCGTTGTCATCAACCATAAGACGTTCACTGCTGAACATAGGCCTCCCCCTTAGAACGTCGTACTGAACGACAGCCTGCCATCTGCATATACTGGATGCCCGTGACTCGCACGATTTCTTCGGTCCATCTAGTAGGCCTACCTATTATTGAGTGATTGAGAGCAGACTGGCTTTAGCTACCTTTAATGTAACTCATCGGATAATGTATCGGAGATATGACATGCAATGTAGCTCGACTTGTGGCGTCTATTTATGTAGGTCTGTGGAGGTAGCTTATTTTTCTGCTGAAATTTCTGATAAAATGTCTAAATTAAGGGTTTTATTTTAGACATCCTTAATCCTACAGCTTAATATTCCCTTCCATGTTCCATGAAGAAGTTTGTTCATATGCCCCGGAAAGTTGGTATTGTGAGCTGCAAGTTATTATTAGCTGAAACATATAGATGCACATATAGAAGCAGAAACATAAACTTGTGATAAAGTTTATCGTTTGATTCGTATAAGTTTATTCTTAGATTTGAACAGGTTTCCTATTGAACAAGTAAAATATATCCGATTAACTAAATTAATATGAGTAAATGTTCATGGTTTATGGTAGAAAAAACTTAAATCTCAGTAAAATCAGCTCAATTTTCAATAGAGACAATGTTTTGTCTGTCATGTTGTCTAAAAGTCCCCAAAAAAAAAATTTAAGATTAAAAAAAAAAAAAAAAATTTTTTTTTGTGACAAACAGATCTGGTGTTCTTCTGTTACGGTGGCTTATATCATTCACGGTTCTTTCACTCTGATCTAGTCTCGGCATTTAGTTCGTTTAGTATGCAAGCGCGGAACCCCCGAAGGTGCTTTATTTAACGTTAACTCGACAACGTATTTGCATCGGTATGGTGTAGAATACTAACTACGGCGGCTGTTTTGAATTATTTTCGACGAGAACAATGCGTTGTAAAATGCAATAGACAGCAAGCAAGCATATGATATCGTCAGCGGGATATGACACCTTTGAAAGACAAGTATTCAGAATGTTTCAAATACCGCAGCAAAATTGGCTTCATAGTTATTTTATCATCCGGAGATTCCAGGTGGTAAAATAAGTTTCCTCTGCAGTACAAGGGATTAGGGAATCAATGTAGGATAAGCAATTTTTCTACTCGAGACATGGCAAAGTGGGGTTACATAAAAGGCTCTTATATCGAATGTCTTTGTGGTGTGAACAGCGTACCCTCCAACCTGCACACTAAACGACCTGCATCAGGCCACGGAGAGTGCCATTGTGGTGACCAAATGCTAGCTAATTTTTTATATTTAAAATCAAATAGATAATTTGCTAAACATCGACTGCAAAGAAGTAGACTTAAAGGATATCTATGTAGTATATAATTACATTGGGCAGTCTGTTTTTGTAGTGTTAGGTTGCTTTTATTTTGTTTAGATAATAAAATTATCAGGACAAATACATGGTTAAAATAAATCATTATGGTGAGACCAAAATTACGGTCAGAATTGTTTCGACCGAAATGTATAAAGTTCGCTTGTTCTTGTGACTCGCGGCAAGCACAATTAGCACATTTGACTTCGCAAGTTGCAATTAGTACACAGGTATTGCATTAAGAACAACGGACGAGATGGAAGGATGTGTCTGGAATAAACTACATCTCCACGGACGGTGTTGCACAGATCTCAGCTCTGGGGAGGTGTTGCCGAACTTGAGACGTGATGAGGGAAACAGACGGGAGATGAGGCTGGAATATTATATAGTACCTCTCAACTGTGGACGATTATAACTCTCGTATTAGTTTGTGTATTCATCCAATAATAGTAAATGTTTTACTTTAAAAAAAAACGACTTTACGGAAAGCGATAAACGGGATAAATGATCTAATTTTCCACCCGTTAAGGTGGTAATTTTATTCAAATTTAATTGGGGAATAGCTTAGCTTAATCATTAACAAGTATATTTTTTAAAATCCTTATTAAAAAAGCTGATAATCTTTAAACGGCTGAACCGATTGTCATGAATCATAGCTATGAACAATCTCAATCAAGCCAAATTTCAAACAAAAAAAAATCGGTTCAGCCGTGGAAGCTACGATGCTATAGACAGACATACAGACACACGTTAAACTTATAACACCCCTCTTTTTGCGTCGGTGGTTAAAAATATTAGTTAAAATCGATTCATATATGGCGAAGAAATCGCGTAACAATTAAATAAAAAAGTGCATTTTAAACCACACACTACAGAGTAGAGGCCATGTATAACGCCGTGTACACCTAGTGAAAGCAAATACATTGCCTCTCGTTTCATTTAAATTGAAAAGAAAGAGACGCAGCGAAAGAACGTTCAGTTAGTCGCTAGGTCTGTGCATGTACAAAGCGTATTTTGGCATTATATTGGAACACTTTAAGTGGCTACTTTTCTAAACCATGTTAGAATAGTGCTTATTTCGTGCAGTGTGATTTATGGTACTGCAAATTCAAAACTGACTATAGAGTTGCCAACATTTTGCTAAAGAAAAACAATATTTTGGAACTACTAGCAGTTTACCAGGTTACCAGTACTAACAGTTTTTTATCCCTCTAAACTTCGTTTTATAGGCCTGGAATAAATGAGCGCGCATCGAAAGTTAATTTTTAAAATAGATTTAAAGTGATGATGAAATAAACAGTATTTTACATAATTTCTTTTAGTTGAACCGTAAACAGTGTTTTAGAGCTAAAAGCAGTATAATACTGTTTTTAACAGTATGGTTACTATTTTTAACCCTATAAGAGACAATCGCTAATTTGGTTAGAAGTAGACCAAATTCGACCTCGTGAACGTATGCCATCGGCATAAGACAAACCAGTCGAATGATTAGTTTAAAAATCTAGCAAAAAAAAAAGGTTTGTAATTTATAAATAGGTCTAAGAATAAAGTATGTTACCTGTAGGTACATATATAGATATAGAATGCATGTGAGTAAACATGACGTTGTTTACTCATACTAGTATATCGAGCTGGTATATTGAAGCGATACGGGAAAGTTGGTCCCTCTACGGTTTTAAGTCAGGAGGCGTAGGGGTTATTGAGTAAGATCATCAGGTATTTGGAACCGAGTGAAATCTGAAAAAAAAAACAGCGAAAGCATATTTATTTTGGATAGTACAAATAATTTTTATTTTTGTTTAGTTTTTACAAACGGTTTTTATTTGCTTCAAATACTACAGACCAAATATACTTCAATTATTTAAAACTATTATAGGTTAACTTTTAATAATTGAAGTATTAGTTTGCTGGCTATCTCGTGTGAGCAAATATTTATACATAGTACAGTACCCTTAGTACAAGATTTGACAGTTTTCGAAAACTTTTTTCGTTTCCGTATTGTCCCATACATTTTAGTAAAGCGCCTCTAGCGGAAACGCGGATGAACTAAAATCGGTAGTAATCGGCAGTATAGGTTGCTTCACTCAAATACGAAAAATAGTTTCGAATAGCTTTCAGCCCAGCAATGTATGCATCAAAACGAAAACGAAAAAAGTTTTCGAAAACTATCAAATCTTGTACTAAGGGTACAGGTACTATGTACACGACTTCGTTGGTTCGTTGTTTTTTGTAAAAACAAATACGATTGGATTTTTTGTTCCGTAATCAATTATGTCTATGATGTCTATGACTATGAAACTACTCTTTTATGAATTGGAAATGGCTTTCAACTGTAATGGCAGGAACACTCAAAATTCATTGAACAAAAAGAACTAAGAAATTTGTTCAAGGCGAATAATTGCTTGGTCATGTCATGATTTATATCTTACTATTTAACTTACTTAACTAATTATAACTTACATATCAAAAATAATTATTCATCACCATCATCAGCCTGAGGACTTCCACTCCTGAACATAGGCCTCCCCCTTAACCGCCACACTGAACGACATCCTGTCATCTGCATCCACTGGATGCCCGCGACTCTTACAATGTCGTCGGTTCATCTAGTGAGAGGCCTACCTACGCTGCGTCTTCCGGTTCGTGGTCTCCACTCAAGAATCTTTCTTCCCCATCGGTCATCAGTTCGTATTATCAACAAAAAACTTAAATATTCACATCTTGCTCAGAATAACCATCACCTCTCCGACTACGTCGCGGACGTGTCTCATACGTTCGGTTTCAATCATACAGAATGGTCCATTCGCGAAATTGAAGAGCGATCTCTCAACTGATTCTCGACACAATGTAATAAAAGCACAATACAATAACTCTAAGGACGGATACAGCCAAGTTTTATTTGGACAAATATATTGAATTAGGTAAAAGGTTTTGAAAAAAGGTGTAGAATATATATATTGTTAATAAAGAGTTCTGCTTCTGAAATATAATGGTTTTTATTATATTATAATAATATATTTATATGTATAATTGTGTATTGATATAAGTTTAATTGATTTTTGATGTATCTGGTTAAGTATCTATTTCTTGTAAAAGTTTTGTTCTTTATTTTATTCTCTTTAGTTGAACAGTTTTTTGTTTTCTTAAATTATAAGTTTTTTTTCCTACACGCCTACATACCATTTGTTCAACCTGGTGGATGACTGGTAGAAAATGTTTAGCATTAAGTCCTCCATTTGTGCATTGTACTTAAGTTTGTAAGTGTGCAATAAAGTATTAAATAAATAAATAATTTTCGCTAAACGTTTTGACCATGTTACAATGGCCGTAGTTACAAGCCGACTCGATCTTGTAACTACATTACAAAAAGGTTTCCAATGAGCCTTTAATACAACTGCTTAATGTTTAATGACTTATCAAATTTCATTTGAGGCAAGTTCTGAATGGATGGCAGTAAAGGCGCTTGTCAATGGCATCAGGAAGCCGATTCAATTAGTAACTGGAGACCAATTGCTAAATTGGAAAAGTTTACTGGACCGCAGTTCTATACCACCATTGATTTGGAGTATAATAGATAGAATTCTTTTAAGGTTAGTAAAGGTGAGCGCACAATTTAGTACTTACAATCCTTCGAAAAATTATACTAAGGTCGTGAAATTCTTGCACACTCTCGCCGAAATGTATAATGCATCATCTTTGACGCAAACTAAATGTGGTCGAACGCTTACTTAGTCACTAAAGGAAAGAAAAAGAAGGAAGTATCCTATATTGAAAGCCAACTCCCACTCTAGGTACAGCATAAAAATCTATACCTCATTTAGAAACAGTGGAAAAGCCTTAGCAAGATGATAGAGCCTCATAGAAGTCCGTAAACCCTTGCAAAATGCGGTGTTTCGCGGGATAAACCTGCGTTTGGGAAATAACTAAGGATTAGGGGCATCGTTACGCCCATTACCTGATTTGGCCCTTTGTTTCCCTTCGTTTGGTGCTCCGTTTACTAGCTGACGCAGTTGAGAAACGACATGGTGATTCTTGCTTTCCTTAGGGACTAATCAGGTTAATCATATTAACACAGGAGCGGGACACAAATAATAAATAAATATCACGATACGGTCATCTGACCCCAAACTAAGCAAAGCTTGTAATATTGCTGCCAGAGACTGATATACATACATACCTAAATAGTAAATATATTATTAAATACATACCTAAATAGATATTAACACCCAGACATAGAACAAACACAAATGTTTATCAAACAAATGTTTGTCCTAGGTGGGAATCGAACCCACGACCCCAAGCGCAGAAGGCAGTTTCACTACCAACTACTAACTAAACCAACGAGGCTGTCATAATGTATAACGGTAAAAGCTATCTTAGAAACCAAATTTTATTACAATCTATTAAAAAAAACAATGATAGTTTTGACGTAATTAAAATAGATCCTTTTGTGCCGACTATTGACATACCCAAATAAGGTAATAATGATTGGTTTCCAAAGTGTCATATTAGCATTATTTATAGAGTAACCAAAACTGACGACAGTTTTGGTTACAGTAAGTTCCAGTTTTCCACTTTTTTAACTTTCCAAGACGTGACATGTCACAGACAAACTTATGTCATTCTTTTTTTTACTAAACGACTGAATGAAAAATTTATGTACGTAAATATATCAAAATACGTAACCATCACATAGTAAGTAATTATTACTTAATTTTAAAGGTTTTTTTTTTTTTTAACTATTTACCTTGGCATGATAAAGTTTAAAAGAAATACTAAAAGTTATGCGAGCGCCATCTCTTGTTGATGAAAGAACTATTCTTACATAGCCTAATTGGAAAGTTCTTATGATGTATAACTTTATTGAAACATGTTATTTAAAATCTTCATGTATTTGAACATAATTATGTATGTCTGCAATAAAATATTAAATACTAGTTTTGCCCGCGACTTCGTACGCGTAGTTTTTCATATAAACTTTCAACCCCTTTTTTCCTCTATTAATACGGCCCTTGCGTAAAATAACATAGCCTATACTTCAATCTGGTCATAGCTATGCATATTCGTGAAAACAGCATTTAAATCCGTCCAGTGGTTTAAGATATGTGCGTGGACAAACAAACAGACGCAAATTCTAAAAACTGTCTTATCGTCTTCAGCTGCTTATTTTAAGACGCCCCGTGTACATATTTTTTGATATCTCGAAATTACAGATTTTTTATAATATTATTTATTACGTTTTTATTATACTCGTATGTATAGATAGATTGAGAAAGGTAAAGAGATTGCCCATGATTGTAAAGGATGATTTATAATCCAGTTTTCAGCCCGCTTCGCATTTGCGTCGCCTATTCCTCAGAATAATCAACTTGTTTTCATGGTTAGTGTACTCCGTAGCTCTGAAATCAAGAGGCAGTAACTTGATCGTTTTGAAGGCCCTCTGGATAGTAAATAGAAGAGAGGGATGAAGGGTTTCAATTGTTTGTAGATACGTTGAAGGCAATGACTGTTTCAAAAAGGGGGAAGACGCGTGACATCCAAACATTCTACCCATTAAATATGACTCGGTTCAAACAAAATTTTGACAACTGCTTCGCTATCACAAACGCCAGTTCAATTGTGACTGAAGTCGATTAGGCCCGTGGGCCTAATTTGTGCGGTCCACGTCAAGAAGTTCGTCCCGTATCTTCCCACTATTTCCTTATATCAATGGTTGAAGGTGATTTCTCGCAAGTGAAGGTGATATTCTATGG
The DNA here is from genome assembly GCA_949125355.1 of Agriopis leucophaearia. NCBI lineage: Eukaryota > Metazoa > Arthropoda > Insecta > Lepidoptera > Geometridae > Agriopis > Agriopis leucophaearia. The sequence continues at coordinate 1,253,266 of OX421270.1, forward strand.
AAGGCGAAGCCTATATTTTTTATGTAACTCCGCAACGGCTGGACTGATATTGATAAAATTTGGCAAGCACTCTTCAGATGAGCCCAGCGAATAATTGTGAAGTTTCGTAGCGATTGGATCAACAGTTCTAACCAAGTCAGATCAGGTCAGACTTTTTTCACTGGCATTCCAACTTAGCGTTACCTTATTCAAGTCTTTTACAGACTATCCCCTCCTCTCCCCCTCGGTCCCACTTTAAGACAATCGGTAGGCCATTCCAGGGGCCTTCCTTCGGGCACCCTAAGAGCCCTAACCATTACGTTGAAAAGAAAAGAAAAATACAGATAAGAACTAAAAGGAGTTACTAGAAATACATGCCAAAACCAACAAAGCCCGTTGCCAATAGCCAAAATGTTCTTAAACAGTTTTCCTTTGTCTCCATCATTTCCACGTAATATAAAACGGTTAATTTAAAACAAATATCCTTTTGTGCCTTTCACACAAAGTTTGATGTTTGCAAAGTAATTAAATGTTTCACTTTGTAAAATAGGAACATTGGTATAGAACAAATATGGCGGCGAGTCAATTATTAAATGGCCATTAGGTTTTTTAACCAACTTCACGCAGAAGGGAGGTTCTCTTTTCGGTCCGTATTTTTAATGTAAAAAATCTATTGGTACGCCTTGACAGTAACACCGACTTGCGTGTCGTGACGGCAAACTACATGACGATTTCTTATGCAGTCATATTTCACATCTGCCGAGAGTCCCGCATTGGCCAACTTTTTAAAATTATATTTTACCAGCTACGCTCCGCCGTTTCACCCGCGTTATATCCGGGATAAAAGTATGCTATGTTACCTACTCCTTATAAAATCAGCTATCTGCCAATGAAAGATGAAAACAATGCAACCTCCTTGAAGCAACCTCTTTGGTAGCGACAGCAATCTCCTTTGACTTACACAACTTATTTTTCATCTCACAAGCTCAAAAAAGCTTTTTTATAGTTTAACATTTTCTGAAGATTGCCTGAAAACTTCATACACATACATAGTCTTTTATTATAATTATATAGATAGGTAGAAGATAGTTTGGGTACTTTGTTCTTGATAAAAATTACGATTTCTTACCCCCTCTGGGTAAGAAATCGTATTTTTTATCGTGCGAGAGTTAGACGTTTGATACGTATCTATTACTTTTTATAAGCTTTTATTTAGTTTCACCTGCACTGGTGTCAGTCTATACTCAAATCATGTTAGTAAAATTTGACCCACTTCCCGCGGTGTCCGATTGAGCTGAACTTTGGCATAGGTACTTGTCAAGTTCCGATGACAATACAATATTATGGTGACAACGAGCTAATTTGATGACGGTGATGGTGGACAACGGTACTCCTCGATGGATAATAGTAGACAATGTTCGGGCTCATTTTGATCAGCATACCGTCTCGATCACTAATTTCACAAAAGCTTGGTTTGAACAATATATTTTTCCTTGACCGTCATCTTGTCTGATCTTAAGCGAAGATCCTAGAAGAATCCGATTGATTGATTGATTTTTTACTAACTATAAACATGCAAGAACTTAGTACACTTTAACGACTTGGTACCGAGCCACTGCAAAACAAACGCCTTTACAAATGAAAGCGTATACTTAATCCTTGATTTAAAACTAAATACAAACCGGGGTAAGCGCCTTGAAATACGTCTAACTAGATTTTGAAAATATTAATGGAATTTTTCAAGAATGAAAATACCTGGCCATTTCCAAAGTATGAAAAAGTAACACGAAATATTTACATTAAATTTTCGATTTAACACGAAAGAGCGCTTCGGAATTATCACAAGGCGCATTGAGACGAATCAATCAATTTATTTATGTTATTCAATTTGAGACTTTATTTTTAGAAAGGTAGAGTTTGTATTAAGACAAGAACCTTATCTCGAGTCGTGTTCACGGTTATTAAATTGATTCTGTCAAGCGATTATGTTTTGAAGGAAATGCGAGCATTTTGGTGTTTCGCTTATGTGATTGTTATAATTCAGTCAAGTTGATAGTCTGAACGGGATGGATGTTTGCGTCGTCAGCGTACAGACAAGGCGTTATTAACAAGACTTGTCTGGTTATTAGTTTATTTTTTATTGATACTATGACGAGACGAGCGTTGTCGCATGCCTGATGGCTCTTCACGCTTGCCCATAACAACTCAACGCCACTCAGAATTTTGAACTTCAACAGTTCAAAACCCTGGATGGCAATGAACTGCGCTCGTCACCCCGAGATACGAGTATATGATGTCAAATCTCTGTGTGCCCTGTAATTTCGCTGGAAACATTGCCCTTCAATCCGGAACACAGTAGTGTTTGCACACTACTGCTTGGCGGTTTGCACACTACCATCAATTGTTGATTGAGTATTGAGCTTCCACAGAACAAAAGCCGCAACAACGGTAGCGTAGATTGAACCTGAAGTGCTATGTAGTTTCTTTTTAACCGAATTCCAAAAAGGAGGAGGTTCTCAATTTGGCTGTATTTTTTTAAATGTTTTTTACCTCAGAACTTTCGACTGGGTGAACCGATTTTGATGATTCCTTTTTTATTTGAAAGCTAGTGCTTCCCGTACGTATGGTCCCATATTTCAATTTGGTATATACAGTTCTGAAATTTTTATGAAGTCGGTTTTTTATATTGATAATTATATCGCCGCTACTTGTTGAATTAAATATAGGCCTAAGTTTGATCGCCAATTCGCCTGACGCGGTCTACGATGGAGCACGCTTGCCTAGAAGAAACCGACTCACTCGAGATTTGAAGACACTCAAATTGTAACTATCGGGGAACACCCATTCAGGCAGCGTATTCCACAGACTAGCAGCTCGCACAATAAAAGTGGAGACAGAGCGCTCTTCGTACATGTTTTCGGAATATCAACTATGAATCGGTGACGCCTTTTTAGTGACACAAAACATGATTAAATCATATAATCATTGAATAACGCATAAGTACAATACGTGGATATTCGCCAAAGAACCAGAGTCACCGACATAGCTATTAAAATTTGAAAATTGAAGTGGCAATGGGCAGGCCACATCGCTAAGAACCGATAAGCGATGGGGAAGAAAGGTTCTTGAGTGGAGACCACGAACCGGAAGACGCAGCGTAGGTAGGCCTCCCTCTAGATGGACCGACGACATCGTGAGAGTCGCGGGCATCCAGCAGGCCTAGCACGGGCCGTGGACAGATTGTCTTTCCACCGTTTTTATCCCGCTAGAAAGAGACGAACGTATCCATATTCTAGCTCTGTCGCGTCTACGCGTAGATAAAAACGGTGAAAAGACAATTTTTCCACGGCCCGCAGGCCTGCAGTGGATGCAGATGGCAGGCTGTCGTTCAATGTGGAGGTTAAAGGGGGATGCCTATGTTCAGCAATGGACGTCTTCTGGCTGATGATGAAGTATACAATTGCCAACTTATTAGTCCCAACTAACAAAAATTGTAGAAATCATGCACTCAAGACTTAAAAAAATTGAATCTGTCACGATTTTAAGTTATTAGCTACTAGCTTGTGCCAACAGCTTCGCTCGCATGATATTACATTACGTAATAACCAATCTTCACACTAACCGGTTTTGAACAAATAATATTATCCGTTTAGTTAAAAATTGGAGGCGAACGAGTTAAAAAAAGAACGGGAAACAAGCATACTCTCCTGATGGTGAGCGGCCACTAGCGGCTGCGCATAGTCTCTTCCTAATAAAAAAAAAATTGTAACTTTAGTTTCTACGTTGCGTTGTCTTTAAGCCTTTCGTGACTTAACTGAACGGCTTCAACAGAAGATCAGCGGTAAACTCAGCATAGAGCTAGTAAACAGCATTATGCTGAGTAAAGGACATGTTTGTTACACATCATCAGTTTATAGTTAAATAAATGCTCATCCGCCTCTTCTTCTTCTTCTTTCTCCTGGCTATTATCCCAATTTATTTGGGGTCAGCCCTCCTAGTACTTCTGCGCCACACCGTACGGTTGTGGGTTGTCTCTTTTGTTGTATTGCTTTTGTTATCTTGTAACTTTTTATTGTTCGTAGCCAGGTTAATTGGTGGTCGTCTACGGCCTCTTTTTCCGTCTTCTATATTCATGACTCATTTAGTCATATGATCATCATCTCGCCTCATATGATCATCCGCCTAAATTAATTAATGTTGCAAAATTAAATTATATTTCTTTATTTTTTTCTTTCTCTAGTCTCCTTGTCTATGTGTGTGACCTTGTCACAACGTCTAGATTGATCTTGATAAAATTAGGGCCAAAACACTACCAGTACAATAATAATAGAACAGCTGAAAGTGTAATACAAACCCACTCTACAAATAAAAAAATAAATAACACTAAACCAACAACGCACGTAAAAAATATATAAAAATAAATCATAACCGTGAATATTTCAGCCTCATCGCAGAAGGGAGGGTCCATGAGTGTCATATTGGCTTGCTTAGGGAAAGCATAAGCCGACGGCAGATTTACCCCTGATTCCCCTGAATACAGGGAAAAAGGTACACACCTGGAGTACATTTTACTCCATTTTACCCGGGGAAATCACGTTCCGGGGATTACATATCCCTGATTTGGATGTTTAGAGGTAAAATGCGATTCCTGTAAGGATTGCGTGTTAATATTTTATATTTTTGCGCGTGGAAAGGATTTGATGTACTTTGGAAGCCGAAGAATTAAATGTTAGTTACCTGCCTTTATTAACTAAACAAAATATTAGCTAAAACTAACACTAAATAAACAGTTAGACTGTCCATAGACCGTTGAAGGTCTAAAGACAATTCAAATGCTCAAGCCCACTATCAGTTGGCAGCGTACCCAGCATGCTGGCGGCATTACCACGTTGAATGGCAATGCTTATACGTTGAGCCAGATACACGCCAGCATTTTGGTCACGCGTTGCGTTAACCAGACGCTCTGAAAGATTTTTGAAAATGAGGTGAGCTCTCGGCCCAAGGGCCCAACGTCGTGACCCCAAATGCCTCAAATATGTACTTAGTTACCTATTTGTACAATTATTTATCTATCCTCTAACTAGTATATCGAGATTAGGCGGCAATAATGTGAATTACGAAATTGTATTATGGAAACTGACGTGGTTTCACACACTTTATTTATATTACACGGGAATTACTCACGTAAGATTAAGCCGGTTACTCCTACTATAGTTTCAACTTCATTCGGCGGTCTTTTTCAAGGTGAATGCGCGCGCGCGGCTGTGTCTCGCTTTGCACTGAATTTTCATAATTATTTACTAACTAATTATGAAGATTTTGTCACTTGACATGGTGCATAGAGAGAAAGAGAGATAGATTGGATGGACCCTACCATCCTCTTTCTTTGATAGAAGACCTATGTCCCAGCAGTGGGAACATGATAGGCTGATGATGATGATGATAAGGTACCTTTTACAACCTTCCTTAGAAACGTAAGCTAAGTTAATCAATGCTTAAAATTGGTCTGTCAAATTCTCACTAACGGAAATTGTGAAGCGCGAAAACGAGACAGAATTAAACATTCATTATTTAGTTTTCAAATAGGCCGTTATTGTTAAAGTTTAACTTATGGAAAACTATTCAGAAATAGAATCATCATCAGCCATAAGACGTCCACTGCTGAACATAGGCCTCCACCTTTAACCTCCACACTGAACGACAATCTGCCATCTGCTTACACTGGATGCCCGCGACTCTCACAATGTCGTCGGTCCATTTAGTGGGAGGCCTACCTACGCTGCGTCTTCTTCAGAAATAGGTTATTATTGTGTTTAATTGCCTTTTTTATATAAAGAGCAGCAAACAAGCAGACGAGCCACCTGATGGTAAGCAATCACCGTCGCCTATGGATACCTGCAACACTAGGGGCATCACAGATACGTTGCTGACCCTTAAAGACTATTAACAGCCCTTGCATATTATTATTATTGCATTGATATTATTTGCTGATAGTTTTAAGTTGTTTTTCTGATAAATCTCTAGTGTAATTCCGCTTCTAATTGTTTATAATTATTTATTTCATTTCAATTAAAATATATTTTGTTTCAGAATTAATAAAATTTTGTTTCAGGTCAGTTAATTTTGTCTTTTATTTAATTAATATTTTATTTCCGGCTATGCTGAATAAAAATTCATTTTTTTCATTGATTTTAATTTTCAATTAAATTATATTTCATGTTTCAAGTTTTTTTTTCTGGTTAGGTTAATTTTCTCTTTTATTTAATCATACTCTTGTTTCAGGTTAGGCAAAATTAAACTTAACTAAATTATCTTCATTAACAAATATCTACCAAGAAAAATTTATCCCAAATTCCTTATTGTACTTGAAGCGACGTAGAATCAGAATTACACTAGAAATTCATCAGAAAAACCGTTTTGACGATGGACTTCCGCAAAGTAACGCCTGATTCAATCAACTACCTTTTAAAATATTTCAAACCCTATAATTAGAACAATCGAAATTTCTCCAAGTCGTTATCATACTCATAAAATAGTGACCCAGTTTTTTTATCCCCTCGTTACCAATTAACTCTGAGCTTATAAACAAACTGTGCCGTTCAAAACTAAAATCATTAGTGGAGTTGCTACATTTTCAACGGACGGTGCGGAAAAGTTCACGAGTTTTATTTTTAAAATTTGCATTTAGTTTTTATGTTTTTTATTTTTATTTTTGAAGTGAAAACTTCTAAGGGTCATTGAGCACATTTTGGGTGAACAAAAATCATGGAAGTCGCGTCATCGTCACGCTGTCACAGAATACATGATATTACACAGTACCGTGTATTTTAAAACAGCGCCATCTCTTGTAGAATAAGTTTCATTTCTGACGTGCAGTCCTATGACTGATGTGTTTTTGTTTAATGCTATAGGTGGCAAACAAGCAGACGGTCCGCCTGATGGTAAGCAGTCGCCGTTGCTTATGGATATTTGTAACACCAGAGGCATCACAAATACGTTGCCGACCCTTTAAGACTCTATTAACTCACCTTTTGAAGAACCCCATGTTTTACATAGTTCCAATTTAGGAGACTGTAAAACGTATGCATGTATTGTGTGTTTGTACAGTACTATGTTAAGTAGGTACTTACTGCAAGAAACAGTACTTGACCAAGTATCTACATTTTGAATTGAAAAAAACGTTAAAAGAGCTGATAATCTTTAAAAGGGTGAAAAGATTTTCTTTAATCATAGATGAGAATACTCACGACGAAAACACCTTTCAAACACACACAGTTACACTCAGTTTAATAAAATAAAATAAAAAATATCCGGGACATTATTGTACACATGGTCATCTGACCCGAAACTAAGCAAAGCTTGTAATATGGCAGCCAGAGACTGATATACATACATATTTTTTAATACATACTTAAATAGATATTACACACACAGATATTGCACAGCACAGGACAGACAGAAGTTCGTTGAGCTGACGGCCAACCTCCAGTAGTGGAGAGGCACGTGAAGAAGAAGAAATAGATATTAACACCCAGACATAGAACAAACACAAATGCTCATCACACAAATGTTTGTCCTAGGTGGGAATCGAACCCACGCCCCCAAGCGCAGAAGGCAGATACTATGTATGTAGTAAGTAGGTAGATACTTGTAGGTAGTATCTACCTACTCTACCTACTTGGCTTGACTGGCACCGACTTCAAATAGATGAGTGACTAGCGCTTATAATAATTATATTAATTTATTTTTCGCTTTTAAGTGACTGGGGCCTTACCCCTAGCTTCACTTTTGCGAGCCAACTTATATTAGGTACCTGAAAGGTACCTAAAATTAACCAACTCTTTTAAGCTGCATCGTTTAAAAGCGTCTAACTTGAATGAACGAAAATCCGTTTTACTATGCGTGTGTGCGTGAAAATAGCAAAGCTTGGCGGCTATCAAATAACTACCGCTTATCGTAGTTGATGGTACCGTTTAAACAAATAACACCTATGCGGGTCAACTTTTCGAGCTAGGGGTAAGGCCCAAGATAGTGGTTTTGAAGTCGGTTTATTTTTTTTGTTAAAAATAATTTATATTGTAGAGAGTACATAGATTTACACATTGATTTAATTTCGGATCTATACCCAAACGGGGTTTATGAGCTCAAAATGTTTGCTCATTTCTAAATCCTTCAATAAATTTACATGTAGTTCCTTTTTCCTCATAAATAGCTGGATGAAGCTATAACAGCTTGTATCCAGCTGCAATATAGCTCATACATAATCCCGACGTCGCACTAAGCACTGCAGACACAGTACTACGCCCAGATACTTTCAAGGGGAATATTATTTTACTGGCTCGTTCACCAGCCGATTGGGTTGGCTATTTCTGGTTTTATGTAGAATATTTTTGTTATAATTATGTCAGGGGTTTTAAAAAGTTGTCATAATTTGGTATTGTTATGTCAGACTTTTATAAACGTAGATGCGTTGATCTTGATCTGTATTGTCAACACAACACCAAGGTAATCGCCCGGGTTTCGCTCAGTCATGCACCAGCCAGTGTTGCGGTTGGACGTACGATATGACGCGTCTATTTCAAAGGTTCTCTGATGTTGTGTATAGGTAACGACAAGTCACTTTGACACCACGAAATATATTTTGCAGAAAATATTTCGAAGTATTTTTGGCACATAAATTGCTTGTAGTTTCACAATTTTATTGTTTACGTTTTACGAAAAACCGCTGAAACGCTACAAAAATATTAACTGAATTATTATGCGTGGTCACGTTAACCTAGGACGATTTACTGCTCACGTAAAGTGGACTAACTTGCGTTGACTTTTCTGTTTTAATATCCTACAGTGCCATGAAATATTCTGATTTATATAGTGCGTCAGCAAAATGGAATGGATTCGATCTTATTAACTTAACTAATAACTTATGGCGTCGAAACACAGACGCTCACACATTACGCTGTGCACAAAATCGGAGTAGCACAGTGAGCCATAGAGAGATCCATGCTAGCCATCAAACTCCAAACTATGCGAAGTTTGTAATATGGCTGCCAGACACTGATATTCATACATATATATTTTTAAATACATACTTAAATAGATATTAACACCCATACATAGAACAAACACAAATGTTCTTCACACAAATGTTTGTCCTAGGTGGGAATCGAACCCACCGTTGAACCCCGTCAATAAAGGTTAGAGACGTCGGAATCGCGGTGATGAAACTGAAACGGAGCTGGCAGCACACGTGGCTTGGAGGCGCAGTGATGAAAAGTGGAGTAAGGTTTTGACAGAGTGGGGGCCGAAGCAAGATAAGTCGTTGGTCGTCCAGCTGTAAGATGGGTCTGCAATGTAGTCACTATGTTGTACTCAAACTATCCAGACTATATTCAAACAAACAAACAGGAATAACTTCAAAGGCTACAATAAAAAATGCACATTACGGACAAAATGGTGTTTTTCATACGGCTTTGTACTCAATCACAGTGGAACGTAACATGTAATGTAACACGAACATACGATGACCATGTTCATGAACGGTCTACGTAGACACAACACTCCTCGAATGTGCAACGTCATAGATTGTGTTTATCAGGTAACTCTAGATCGACGCGCGTACTCTATCCCCCTTACTAATAAACGTAGAGTTGCCATTTAATATTTTTTATAATATTTAACCTCTATAAAAATATATTTTTTCAAAAATCCTTCCATAGTGGTCATCTTCGTTATGTAAGACTCCATAATACGAGTACTAGAACCAGCGGTTAAATACCACAGATTTTATTAAGTAGATCTTTTGTCTTTTTCGAACGTGTTTAAAATTTCAAAGATAGTGAAAGACAAAATATGAGTCAACTTTTCGAGGCTACTACGCGTTTATTAAGGGGTAAGTGCAAACTCTACTCGTCGTATATCCAACTTTAGGAGAGAGGTTCTCAAATCAGGCCTTTTTTTAAATGTATGTACAAATAATTACCTAGTCTTCCAGTTGTGAAACAATTTATGTGCAATTTTGAATTATTACTTATTTCTTGCTTCTTTTTCTTTATGCACAGGAAGCTCTCGAGGTGGTCTCACGAAAATTTAATTGACTTTTATTTTTTTTATATGGAATACGTGGCAAACAAGCCACGGGCCACCTGATGGTAAGTGGTCACCGCTGCCTATATACACCTACAATACCCGGGGCATTGTCAGTGCGTTGCCTACCTTTGAGGACTCTATTCACCCTTCGTTTGAAGCAGTCCAAATTATACTTCGGAGGAAAAACCGAATGTGGTAAGTCATTCCACAACTTACAGGTACGTGGCAGAAACAGTCGATTAATCGAATCGATGAAACAGTCATCGACAAGTCTAACGGCTCTTCTCTGTAAGGATTCAAGAGGATCGAGCTGGTACTTCGGTGCACCACTCCAGAGATGGGAGCAGTACTCCATGTGCGGCCGTATTTGCGCTTTATATAATAAAAGGCGCTCGTCCGACGTGAAGTACCGCTTGGCTCTATTCAGTACACCGAGTTTTCTGGATCAGTTGACTCCAGCTCTAATAATATGAAAAAAATTGTCAGAGCGCCTGTTGTTTTGCTAATATGAATAATTTTGCTGGAGAGCTTACTAATTTTGAAGTCTGTTTTAACAACAGAAAACAAGCTTTTTGCATCGTAATAATAAGTTCGTAGCACTTATCCTTAGTCAATGTGCTACGAAATTTTGCTACGAAGAACGAGTGTTCATTTTACACAATAGATACCAAATGTTCGTGTTACATTACAGAAGTCTATGCGAAGCTTTAAACACTTTGTGTACACTACAGTAGCAAAATGTAAACATGCAAGCTTCGCTATAATAGTGATGTGAAAAGCACTTCCCGTCTGATCGAGTGATCCGTTGAGATTTTAATAGTGCCATTACATATCGTGATCTATTGGAATACACTTTGAAAGAGCAAATGTGCTAAGTTTTGTAACTTTGCATTACACAACATTGTAAAGTTACAAAACCTATCACACATTGCGCTTCTAACTTAATGCATTAACTTCGCAAACTTGAGCACATTACAAAACTTATAATGTAGCGTACAAAAGTTGTAGAGAGTAGAGAGCTAAGAGTTTGGAACTAAAACTGACACTATCTCAAACTGGTAAGCTGTTTGTAAATTGGCTGTGAAATTAACTGCGCCTAATATACGTTAAGTCAAGATAAACTTTTTTTGATAAAGTCTTCTTTGTAGAAGTAAATTTTTTTTTTAGTATTTAGTTATTATACTAACTAATTTGTATCGAAAATTTACAATAAATATTACTCATAATTTGTAAGTTGAGGCTTCAAATCGAGTTTAAAAGGTTTCTTCTAATGAAAACACACAAAATATTTTTGAAGATGTTTAAATTATCTCAATTTTACTGCAAAATTCAATCAAATGCATAGCTCTCAATTAACGTACCTACGCACTTCAATGGTCTTATACTAATGTTTTAGAGCAAGTGCCTTTATTAATTATGCAAAATAAAAGCTAACACCAAAACTACAAAAACAGACTGTCCAGAGACCATTGAAGGTCTAAAGACAATCCAAATCAAGCTCACAGGGCAGGGCTCACAGGGGGACTGATGTTTATATCATTGAAACCTGTTGCTTTGATGAAGAATTTAAACAAATATAATATGTTTATTGAAAAAATAATTTAATTTCGTTTAAAGTTTTTGGTAGAAAAAACACGGTCCCTTACCCATAAAACAAAAAATGACGTCACGCCTCTGTACGCCATACTTGTCAGAATAGAACTTATATGGCGTACAGAGAAGTGACGTCATAATTTGCTATTTCGAGCTCTCTGTCTAGCATGATATTAAAATGCTTGTAAGTTGCTTATTTTCAATCAGATTTTTATTTTGTTTTTGTTAATCAGCTATATTTATGGGCTTAATTGTAATAGAACAATAAAAAACAGTCATATAGCCTATTGCTAGTTTTCATTGTTGGAATATTAAACAATAAATGTTTGTACTAAAAATGTTGGTGACACAAAAGCCGGCGTGTTTCCGGAAAATCTTGACTCAAATAGCGAAGGAACATGTTGAGTGGAAAATTTCGTGAAACACAAACGATGCTTGCGGTTACTTTATCGCGGCTCGCTCATAATAGGTTTTATGAAAGGGAAAGTTTAGGTGGCGTTATTGAAAAATGTTTATTATGAAAATTTTATTTTGTGGAAAAATACGGACACAAAGGTAGAGAAAAATTAGTGGTGGTGAAGGAAATATATTGAATGGATGATCACTCTAGAGAGCACGTCGCGGGACTTGTGGATAATGCTACAAATATTTTAGTGACAGAAAATCAATAGTCAACTATATTTTTGCTGATTGATAAAGCTGTTAAAATATTTTACACCGAAGTCTGAATTTGAGAACAATTCCAGTATCCAGTAACATGGTAGCAGTTCAATAGATTAGTTTAGTAGTAAGGTTTTAATTTTTTGTTTGTATTTAATGTATGTACGTACTACAATCCCCAAGCCGCCTGCCAAGCGTGGGGATTATGGCAACACCCCTTTCTATGAGAGAGGCCTTTGTCCAACAGTGGACGTTAATTGGCTGATGATGTGTGATGTGATTTAATGTACAATAGTTTTAAGTTTTATTTTTGTTAGCTCAATGGATTTAGATATCCAGAAATAAATTAATTTGTCATAATACCTACTCTAATACGTATTATATATAGATTATTGATTGTTTCAAAAAGCACCAATATGTATTATCAATAAAATGTTGTGTCTTCGCGTTAATTTATTTATTTACTAGCTAATGCCCGCGACTTCGTACGCGTAGCGCAAAGTAATTAGTGGGTGGACGATTAGACTGACATATCCAAATATAAATGTTACACTAACGAACACGAACGGAACTTTAAATAGGCACAAATCCATCGGATTATTTATACTGAATATTTTATAGATAATACCTACACATATGACATGATTGTAGATTTATTGCTCTCCATTTTAATGCGGATTGTCATACTATCGTCATAGTATGATTTTAGTCTAGTTTTAATCGGACTCGATACAGGTATCCCGACATGTCCATAGTTTCAAATATATTTCAAGCAAATAATATATTACTTTCACTGGTTAAATACGTTGGAAGTGTGGAGCCATGGAGCCAATAAGGAAAAAAAATTGGTATAAGTCAAGCGAAATGTCATGCATGACAAACGTTATTATTGAATTATTAGTAAATAGTAAGTAGGAAGCATGGAGCGGTATCTATAATTAATCGCTGTTATTTAACATTACTCCGCGTAAAGACTGCCAATCAATGATGTCTAAATAATTTTTGCCCGCCTTCTGCGCCTCGACCCTTCCAACAACTAAACCGCTTTCGTTCACCACCATAACATCCAAAATAGCTGCTAATCATAGATCAGTAAGAGATTAGATGCCGCGAGTTCACCTACTTTGCGTGTCTGTTATTGGTGTTAAGTTTGATCCTGGCAAAAAAATGTATTCATTTTAATCTCAGTTGACTTGGTATATTAGCACGTCAGAAGTCAATACAAAAATAAACGTACTTTAAATTACGCCATAATAAACTGTAAAACCTCTTCAAAAGCAGTTGGCTGTCCTGAAAATAACAAACACCAAAAAAACTATTTGGTGCAGTCTATCGGAAGTTATGCGGGTACATACATTTCGGCTATTCATTTTTATTTCATCATCATCATCAGCCAAAAGACGTCCACTGCTGAACATAGGCCTCCCCCTTTAAGCTCCACACTGAACGACATCCTGCCATCTGCATCCACTGGATGCCCGCGACTCTCACAATGTCGTCGGTCCATCTAGTGGGAGGCCTACCTACGCTGCGTCTTCCGGTTCGCGGTCTCCACTCAAGAACCTTACCTACTTCCCCATCGGTTAACAGTTCTTCGAGCGATGTGGTCTGCCCATTGCCACTTCAACTTGCAGATTTTAATAGCTATGTCGGTGACTCTGGTTCTTTGGCGAATATCTACATTTTTATTAACATATAGATTATATGGCAACAGCCGCTTCAGTCTTCCTACCTACCATGTCTGCGAGTAGAAGTCTGTCATTACGACATTATTACTATAAAATAAGCTAGATGGCGTTATAAATAATTATTTAAAAAAAAAAATTTTACTATTTATTATCATAAATTAATATAGCCTATGTTTCAATCAGGTATTTTATAAGCATATTCATGGAAACTGCTTTGAAATCCTTCCAGTAGTTTAAAAGATGTGCGCGGACAAACAAACAAACTGACAGCCGTCAGATTTGTAGTTCCATAGTTTGAAAATAGATTGCGTACTAAAACGATGTTTTGCGAATTTTTTTTAAATTTGCTTAAACTTTACGAATAATATTATTAAAAACGTAATAAGGTATTCAATAAATCCTAAAATAATGAGTGTAAATGGATCGTAGTTTCACAAATATGAAAAGTGCGTCTATTATAGGTAAATACGACACTTTACCTGAATCACGCAAACGGGATTTTTTTTGCAAGTTAAACCGATATCTGGTATTGCTTCTACTTAGTTAGAAGTCATGTGTGAAGGTATTTGATCTACACATTTATAATATGGTAGGGATTTAACTAACACGGTACAGTAGTAATTTTTAGTAATAACACGGTACAACCAATTACATCAGATAAATTATTAAAATACTACAAAAATATAACTCGTCATTACAACAACCAAAATTCAATGCAAATATATTAACAAATAATACAAAGTTAAAAACAATAATAAAATTAGTGACATGTCATGGATGATAAATTACAGATAAAATCAATGAATGTCACAAAAGTCAAAATGAGTAGACAACTTCTTCAACAAAGTAGTTGAAATGAAGAATTTATTATATCAGCTCTGTAATATAATTAAAACTTTTATGTTGTCAAAGCCCAAAATAAACATTCCTTGAAGCTTTTATCATAATTTCAATATATTTCTTGTTGAGGATAAAAATACCTGTCTGTTCTTATTAGATTTTTCTCATATTAGTTTTTGTATTCTATTGAAAATACAATTGTCCCTATGTGGTAACAGGTTCAACAATTTCGAACTGACTATTTTTACTGTCCCATATAAAGGCTGACCATAAATAGAGAAGGTCACCGAAAATAAAATTAATATGTGTTTAAAATTATGGAAGATATCTAAGCGCTTTAATGTCTAGATAGAAAAACAGGGCACTATTCCTGTAGATGACGTTACTTATTCGTACGCCATACAAAATTCATATTGACACTCACTTTGCCGGAGAATGACAGAGCATCACTGGTGCTACCAATAACTTTAATCGTTTATATTTTTATATCTCAGTAATATTTTTTTCAGTTTACGTATTGCATTAATTTTTAGACAATAGACAGATTTTAATTACGTTACGTGTACTTATATTAAATTTTAAGATATTCTTCACAAACTGTTATTTTTCAAAAACCAAATACCGGTCTAATCGCCTATTTACCACAGTTAGTCTCATGTAGGGTTCTCTGCTCGAGAATTCCCGGGAAATCGTTGGGCTTGGTTTCCGGGAAATCAAGCTCGAGAAAAGTCGAGAACTCGAGAAATCATGTACCTATATAGAAATTTAATTTAATTTTTCTATCTGAATTTAATATATAACGTTTTGTTTCATGTTGATTTTGTGTTTAGTAAGCTACTTTTGTTTATAAGTTTTAAATAACCCGACAAAAATGGTGCTGTCATTAAGTCTGAATATTATTTCTGTATTAAAAAAAAAAGTTAATTCTAGCTTATTCATAAGATTAATGTTTTTGAATATAATCAATAAAAGTTTTATAATTAATTTGATACTTATATTTGAGAGGAAAACCACTGAATTTGTTGACGTTATTGGAACCAAATAATATGCGAAAACGTACGTAAATGTAAATTTCTCGGCAACTCGAGAAGCCTCAGGAAATTAGCCTCGAGAATTCTCGAGACCCGAGAAATTAAAAAGCTCGAAAAATCATGTACACTAGTCTCATGTCATGTCTCATGCCAAGTATCTATTTTAAAAAAAGTTTGTCGTTTTTTTAAAGGTTTTTTTTTTTCTTCAACAGGTCGAGCCATGTTATGATCATAGTTCAAACAAGGCCCGAGTATAACCACCCCGAGTGTAGTTTCCGTTCGCTCGGCCCATGCATAAATAAGCAACTTTTTACCGTAATTCTTGAAGTAAAGTAATGTTCGGCAAGGACAACAGCCATAACTCGGGAGTAAATTACTTTTTCCTTTGTAAATTATTCAGACGCCAAACGGGCCGAGTTGCTCGGCAATAATTATTAGTTAGCGGACCCTACTGAATAGTTAAGGTAACGGTGTCAGTATGCTATAATTGCCTGGAACTACAGATATTCAGAAAGTTTTCATTGGTTGTTATTTCTATAGTCAGTAACTGTGATCAAAGTAGAAATGCACAAGACACGTGCAACTATTGCTGAAACCACTTTATTTACATTCTGACAATCTTAAAGGTTCTCGGCAATAATTCTCAGTTAGCAGCCCTACTGAATAGTTACGGTTACAGTGTCAGTATGATAGAATTTTCTGGAACTACACAAATTCAGGAAGTTTTTATTGGTTGTTATTTCTATATAGTCAGTAAATTGTGATCAAAGTAGAAAT
This sequence comes from Agriopis leucophaearia, assembly GCA_949125355.1. Taxonomy (NCBI): domain Eukaryota; kingdom Metazoa; phylum Arthropoda; class Insecta; order Lepidoptera; family Geometridae; genus Agriopis; species Agriopis leucophaearia. Next base: position 1,269,920 of record OX421270.1, read on the forward strand.
GCACAAGACACGTGCAACTATCGCTAAAACCATTTTACTAATTATCAGTCAATCTTAAAGGTTCCTATAACCAGAACATAAATAATGGCCAAGAGCTTGTCTCGACACGTATATGATAGGGTTTCTTTTTAAAAGATAGTAAGTTTCCAAAGAAATTACTTAGTTTATAGAATTAGAATACATTATGATGATGATGAATCTCTACCCAGCATTAAAACAAATCAAAAAGCTGAAAGTTTATCGGAGATTAATCTTATATGCATGTTTTTTAATCTCGAAAATCATTTACACAACGCCAACATAGAAAAATTTAATATCAGAATTTATTGTACGCTTCCATGAAAATAACATTTAAAATCCTTTGGTTACTAAATATTTTACACTTTCCCCCATTTCGTACGCATGGAACATGGAAAACATGATTGTAATTAAAAAATACCGTATTTACTTTGGCCAAGGCATAAATGCATGAACATTATTGAAACCGACCACCCGAGCCCATTGAGCTTGGCAATTTTAACCCGCAACAAAATATTGATATTGACAAACTTTGTTTAAAATTAAACAGCTTTCAACTCGCCCCGAGAGTCCAACTTTGCGCTTAAATTGACCAGCTTAAAGTTTATATTTGAGCAAAAAGGCTTTACAGAGTTGTTTAATTTAGTCGTGGTTCACCTTTGTGCTGGATAATAAAATAAAAAAGGGTTTTCAGTACGCTCCGTAACGTGGAGCGATAGGTGACGTCAAAGAGCTTTCGAACGTTTTTATTGGACTCAAGCATGCGTGAAGCGCGTAAAGTCTGTAAACAACGAAGACCTGGAAACTACGTTTACTATCTCACATGCCATTATGTCTATATTCCTTTGAAGAACTGTAGAAGCTGCAAAAAAATGTTGGTTAGAAAGTCACATTCCTCGACGAAATAATGTTAAACATTTACGCATCTATTAGCATTCCAAAATTCAATGTGAAATCAGAATTAACTCAGAATATAGCAATCAAACGGCATTCACAATGGCTTTCGAATGATTCGCTCCCACTCGAATCGATTACCGATGCTAATTCCAGCTTTAAGTTCTAATGGAAATAGAAATTAACCCATCAGTGGCTTTATACGGGATAGTTTTATTGGGAAAACCAGTTGTATGAATATTCTGTGGTGGTTATGTGAAAGGGATTCCGCAAGGGTTGGTCATTGAGCCGCTATTCGATAGTTTATACGTTTGAAGTTAGTTCATGTTGCAAATTTAGCCCATAAGATTATATTGTCATGCCAATTCCTCCTTCATATATTAACACATAAATAAACAGTTATAGTTCCTTTATAAAACGTATTCTTTTTTGTTGATTTCCATAGAAAGCAAGAAAACAAGTACTAACAAAAAGCAACATTCATATTACTCGAAACCAAAACAACTACAAGTTGTAGTGTTGTTTTTACTCCCCACTGGTCTCTGGACAGTTACAAAAGGCGGGTTGGAAGCGCCGGGTACGAGCGCCAGCGATAAATCTTCGTTTTGCAAACACGGACGAGGAAAACTGGTGAATTACTGATCAAAAACTGAAAGCATTGGATGTCAAGACTGATCTGTTATTAAATTTTGATGGTTGACAGAGTGTGAATATGACTATTCCTAGCTTGAGTATTATATCTAAGAATAATAATTATAGAAATAATTAAGAAAAACACTGCAGGGTATTGAAAATGAGCGTATTTCTAAGTCCATTTTTCTCGTACTCGCTTACAAACAAGTATTTACACCCGTCAGTCAGTCGGTATTGTTCCGACGTCCGTAAGAGGCTCGCGGCTCGTTCGTCGCGTGTTCTTTGTTGCTTTTTGATTTACAATGTTGGTGTACTTGAGAACAGCTGGTCATTCATTGTATTGTTCAATGTACAGTAGCTTTTTTTCATTGTTGACAGGCAGGTTTCAAGAAAATGGTACTATGTATAAAAACTGTGCTACGTGGAGTTTTTTCTGAAGCTTAGAAGTGCAGATATGCTGGTTGTTACCCTTCCGAGAACAACGAATTATGGTATTAACTACAACTAAAATAAAATTGTATGTCTTGTCAATTTCTTTGACGTTTTTGTCCGGGAAAGCTGAAAAAAATGAAAAATGTGGAGCTCTGTTATATTAATTGTTTTTGTTCGATGACACAAGTTAACAAACTAACTAACGGCGGAACGTATTTGGATAATATTTTGTGTGGAAGTAGCTTACATAGTGTACTACTTTTTATTAACCGTTGAAAGGAGGTAATCAATTCAACTGTACCTACTATGTTTTTTTATGTTTGTTACGCGATTACTCCGCCAGTTATGTATTGATAATGATGATTATATTTTTGTTTGGTAGGGCATACTTCAGAGGTAGTCCCACATAAATTTTATCGAATTAGATTATTTAGCTTATTGAAAAAAACGGCTGCTCTATATAGCGGGTGAAACTCCAGGGCACAGCTAGTTATATATAAATGTTGAGCTGTTTCGCTTTTCATTCGAAGTTTATAGCAGTGAGCTTAATATACAGTGTAAACTCTTTATAACGTTATCCTTTATAACAATAAACTCCCTGTAACGTTGAAGTAAGCCCAACTTGGTTGGTTTGCGTTAAAACCCACATATAAAAACACTCTTTATAGCGATACGCCATTCTCTATTACGAAGAAATGTGTTCATATTTTTAGACAGTAAATATTTATTATCGGTATTATTGTTTATGTTATGTTATCAGGTAACAAAAGACTTTGAAGCTCCAAAACATCCAAGGTCGGTCTAGCTTTTGTTATCCTTAATTGCCTTGAACACGTGCAGTATGACGCATTGTTTTCTCGGAAGTGATGGTCTTCGACCAAGCATACTGGGTACCTATCGTATTATCAGTCGTAAGCCTACTTTGAAACTGTTAACATGGCCAGTAAACGGAAAGCGATTAGTGTTGACGAAATTCTTGTTAATTTGGTTGTTTTTTTGTTCACTCCATATAACGATAACTCTCTATAACGACAAAAAATGCTCAGTCCCTTGAGTTTCGTTATAAAGAGTTTACACTGTACTTGCATCAAAATAAACAACATATTTCAATTTAAAATATTCAAAGCACTTCCTAACCCACAACCCGTTCTCCTAAAACAGTCTAAATTCTATTTCAATACTGAAATAAATTCTATTCATATTCAGTTTAGTTGAGAGCATTCATGTGGGATGCTGCAGGCTATACCTGCTACAATGCACGAGATTTTAGAATCTGCTGGAGGCTGTGCCACTAGAATGTAGCACGTGACTTTGCCTGCCAAAGATTTTTAGTATAATTTTTTTGGCCTTTCAAAATCTGCTGATGATTATGATATTTCAAGCTGATTTGGCCACGGAAACTGTTTTAAATAATTTAATCAATGTTTAGTTGTGAAAGTTTGAGAACATAAGTGAGGATGGTGGTTTGTTTTGGAGGTGTTCTCTTTTCAGATCTAAACCGCGCCTTCGTTGGTCAAAACAAATAGACGTTTAGCAACAGTTTTTTGGCTTGAAGATATAAGAATCTGCCTAGCAATAACAGTTGTCATCACTAAGCTATAGTTTCCACACTACGTCTTCCTTCACCGAACGTTCAAGCACATTTGAACACCTTCCCTACGGCTCAGTAAAAGTTTTATAAATGTTCTATACAGCTATTATATGGTATTTTCTGAAGAGGAAACATCAAAGCGTCGATATGAGGAAACGAGGTTCCAATGTATTTAGAGAGTAATGATTCTGGTTAATTGGATTTTTGCTTTGTTTTGTGTATTAATTGGTTATTGGAACCAAAGATAAAAGGTTTTTTGTTATATATTTGTTATTTCTGGATATAAATTAGAAATTTTATTATGATATTGGAGTATAATGGTGGGTCGGTTTTTGTTCTTGTTTTTTGTGTACGTCTGTCTGTCCGCCTGTTACCAGGCTGTATCTCATGAACCGTGATAGTTGAAATTTTCACAGATTATGTATTTCTGTTTCCGCTATAATAATAAATACAAAGAAACAGAAAAAAAAATATATTTAAAGGCCCCCATACAATAAACGAGATTTTTTTCCGGTTTTATAGATAATGGTACGGAAGCCTTCGTGCGTGAGTCCGACACGCACTTTGCTGGTTTTTTTTATGAAAGTTCAATTGTACAGTGTACACTTACCTGTACCTGTGTGTGTGTGTGTCTAGCAAAAAATTACACTGCATTTAATAATTTAACCACTCTTTTTCGTGACTCGGAAGAAGCATGGCACGAACAAAGCTGTCCGCTCAAAAGTCCGCCTGCGGCAAAGCGCCTAGAAAGCAGCTAGCAACAAAAGCGGCTAGAAAAAGCGCACCAGCTACCGACGGCGTTAAGAAACCACACAGATACCGCTCCGGGTTCGTCGTGATACGCGAAATCCGACGATTCCAAAATACCACAGAGCTGCTAATCGGAAAGTTGCTATTTCAACGGCTTGTTCGAGATATAGCGCAGGGTTTCAAGACTGATTCGCGGTTTCAAAGTTTAGCTGCAAGAGGCGAGTGAAGCGTACCTGGTCAAGCTTTTTGAAGATACGAACTTTATTTTAAATTCAGTAATAGGCCTTCGTTTGACGCCAACTCGCCTGATGTTAAGCAATGATGCTGTCTACAATGGAGCACGCTTGCCTAGAAGAAACTGATTACTCGAGATTTGAAGACACTCAGATTGTAACTATCGGGGAACACCCATTTAGGTAGCGCATTCCACAGACTAGCAGTACGCACAATAAAAGTGGAATCAAAGCGCTTCGTATTGATCTTCGGAATATCAACCATAAAGCGGCATATCGTTCGCGCAAAACTTTATGAGCCCTCTGAAGTTAGGCCCAGTGGCTGCGCAGTACGCGTATTATAGGTATCCGAGGGACTTTACAGGGCGTCGGGGAGGCCTCGCGCCTAACTTCAGAGGGCTCATAAAGTTTTGCGCGAACGATACCTGTGCGCTATCCACGCCAATAAGTGGTTCACAATTATGCTCAAAGATATTCAGTTGGCAAGAAGAGTGAGGGGTGGCGCGTTAAAAGCACTTACAAATTTCAAAATCAGCTACTAAGCTTACTATTAAATTTTCTTACAAACAGAATTCAATTTAATACACGAAGATAACTTTTATAGCTGCAAGTCTTAAGAAACCTATCTGAGAGCAGGCGAGTTCATTGCACATTGTTAGCACGACCTAATTCTTGTTGCCCTAGGCCATTCCAACCGCATTCTATGTAAGGCCGGCTCTTATCTCATCTGCACTAACTACAAAAATAGAATAGAATCTAAGTTTTTCTAATGAGGGACATATTTAGATACTAGTAATACTAACATTCATTCGCGGGCATTCATTTTGACTGCCCCGGTGGCTCAGTTGGTAGTGAACCTACTTCCTGCGCTTGGGGGTGTGGGTTCGATTCCCATCTAGGACAAACATTTGTGTGATGAACATTTGTGTTTGTTCTATGTCTGGGTGTTAATATCTATTTAAGTATGTATTTAAAAATATATATGTATGTATATCAGTTTCTGGCTGCCATATTACAAGCTTTGCTTAGTTTGGGGTCAGATGACCATGTGTGCAATAATGTCCCAGATATTTATTTATTGTTATTTATTTATTGGGTGCAGATACTAACATTTAACAGCGTAAGTTTTTTTGTTGTTTAATGGTTTCTTAGGTTTTCGCCATTGGTATTAAACATTAAACTTAAACACTTTTAACGAATTTTATCGCAATATTATTATTATTATTTTTCTATCTCCTACATTTATTTTAATTGCTGACATTTTGAACACTTTAAATGTGTTTCAATGTTTATCGAGACTTATCGCGCAATATTTTATGTATTGTGCAATACATAAAATATTGCGCAATAAGTTCTGATGCGATTTTTTAAGATCAAGTGAGGGTAGAAGAACAAAACACCGCTCTTCTCGCCAGAATCACCCGCAGTTTTAACATTAAAATTTGTTTTCAAATAGCGAAAGTTTAAAAATTACTTTAAAATAAATCAGTTGAAAGTTTTTAATTACAGTATTTTTAATTTTTTTGGTTTGTTTGTCTTTACTCAGCAACAGAGGATGGTTCAACGTGTTTCCTTTCATGCAAGTTCAAGGGCCGGAAAGTGACCTGCCATTTACGTTAATGTTTATTTAAATAAAATGTATGGTTCCTGAACGATTATCAACGTGGGTCAATACACTGTGGGATGCAGTCAAATAAAATTAACCTGCATTATCTTGAAAACGCTTTGCCTGTCTTTTGGCAATGCCGTTAGCAGCTTTACGCTAATAATTGGTACTGCGATTGAGCATTTAGATTATCTTCTCTTTTGGTTACAATTTTTACACCTCCATCGACTAAAATAAAATAAAAAATCTTAAAATATTTACGTCAGACCGAAAGAGAACAAGAGAATTTCTTGTAATTTCGATGGTCCCAGTACGTGGCAGGTCGCAGCTAGTTCTTTATAAAATACGCTAAATTCTGTCTCACATTTTACATTTAGTATTTCTAAAATGAAGCTACTAGTACATACATCACAATGCTCTAACCTAGAGCTGAATAGTACAAACACACTGCATTATCTCGGGAAAGCTTTGTCTATCTTCAAAGAACATACATTTTACTTAAAATAAATACCTTTCTAAATGATGCACGAGAGCGTAGAACTCCAAATATAAATATTACCTGAAAGAAAAGAAAGAAAACATTTTACTTGGAACACGCTTTAATAAGAAGCTTTTCAGGAGTTATGTTTGCAGTGAATCAGAGTACGCAATATTTTTTTACCATATCCTCACCAATAATTAATTAGACATGCAAAACGTACATTGAATACATTGTGCAAAACTGTGTTGTGTCTTTAAGACAGATCTACGTGATGTTTTGGACATAATAGAGAGTGACAGTAGATACTTTTAACCCTGAACATCTCTGTCTTATCATCAGGTAATCTGTCGCCAATGTCATCGGTTCAAGATAGAGGGCAAAGTATAGTAGATTGTTGCATCGAGCGCAAAGTGAGTTATTAATGCACGACTGTTATGTTGGTACTAAATTAACACGAGTGCATTAATTACTCGCTTTAGCAAGGTAGCAAGGTAATCTACTTTTCTATCAACTACCAATCTACCTACCGTGATAAAACATACCTACTCAAAATAAAAATTCAAGTTAATGAAAACAAAGTTTAATTCATCTTCTCCTCAGACATGAAGTATCAAAGTTTAAAATGGTAGAACATGTAAGCCTTTTTTTTTACCTAGTCGTTTTATTCCGCCGATTTTTATTTTCAGCCAGTATCTTTTTGATCTAATGCATACATTTTATGTTAAACTTAATGGGAGACATTAAACCTCTGCGGTAAATTTCTATCGAAATAAAAAATTATAAACTGTGCATTGAAAAAAACTGTGCAACCATGAGATTTTATTAACATTAGGAAATTAGGCCGGGTAGGAAATAGCAGTGTTCGCGAAAATTATTGGTCGTTCTTTACATTAACATGTACAGCTATTAATCAGTTACTTACCATATTACTTACATTTGGCAATAAACCGTTTGAAACAGCATAAATTTGTGTATTGACAAATGTATGTAATAATGTGCATTGGAGATAAATAACTTTACGCGAGTTTGTAAAGAATAATAATAAATTTTCGCGAACATAATTATCGTTTACAATAATTAATCGGACTAGCTACAAGAACCAAAAAACTGTTTGAAATTTGAATTTCCCTCCAAAGTGAAACGTTTGACAAGAACAATGGTAAAATTGTTCATCATGGAGCGTCTTGAAATGTCATTTTTACTGAACTTATGTAAATACTTTTCTACGCTTTTTCAACATAACATGATTGTAAGCTAACTGGCCAAGTGCGAGTCGGATTCGCGCACGAAGGGTTCCGTACCATTATCTAAAAAAACGTCAAAAGAATCACGTTTGTTGTATGGGAGCCCCCTTAAATATTTATTTTAATTTAATTATTTATTTTTAAATTGAAGACATACCTAGATATACTGTGAATATTTCAAGTGTCTACCTGTTACCGTTATCAATATCGAGCAAAACGAACAAAAAAATCACGTATGTTGTATGGGAGCCCCCTTAAATATTTATTTTATTCTGTTTTTCAGTATTTGTTGTTATAGCGGCAATTGAAATACATCATCTGTAAAAATTTCAACTGTCTAACTGTCACGGTTCATGAGATACAGCCTGGTGACAGACGGACAGACGGACAGCGGAGCATTAGTAATAGGGTCCCGTTTATATGTACCTAGTGTCTGAAATAAAGTTTTTTATTATTATTATTTACCCTTTCTACGGATTTTTCCGATTTTTTTCTTTGGGTACGGAACCCTAAAAAGATTATAAAAAAAAACATTAAATGAAAACTTCATTTCCGGCTGTATATTGTTTCCCGCTTTCTATTTTTCGGTGTTACCATTTTATAAAATAACATTTTCCCTTTGAACCATACTTGCTTGTATGGGGCGGGGATATATTTCGCCGGAAACGCGTTTAAAAAATGTCGGCTCATTCAAATATTTTCCAAGTAATTTTGAATGTTTTTGAAGTGAAAACTTCTTTAGGCGCATTGAGAATTTTTTGGGTGAACCAATATCATGGAACTCGCGACATCGTTACGCTGTACCGTGTACTTTAAAACAGCGCCATCTCTTGTAGAATAAGTGAATTACTACTTAAGTTTACACTTCTGAATACAGAAATTCTGTATTCTGAGTTCTGAAGTGCAGTCCTATGACTGATGTGGTTATTTTTTGATCTTATTGCATATAGGAATTTGGTAGCTACCTTTGGCCAGCTCGGAGTGACGCATTCAACAATCGTGACCCAATCCCTACAAACGTTGAATCGTATTACTAAGCCATATAAGCAATAAAGAATATCAATATTATATCTCTTAGATTACTACAAGCAAGTCCATGCTAAGGTCATAGATTCTACCTACACAAGATATCAATTTCATGTTGGTACATACACAGAGCGTTGTAAAGATCCTCTAATTCAATTTCCTAGGATCTGGCCGACACATGCTCGGTACGACCTCCGTACGACACTGTATGAAGAATCCGAATTTTACGACATCTGTAATTCTGAAGCCAACTACAAGTTTACGAGCGCGCTGGGTTGTCTTACATTCCATTACAGAGATAGGTAAAACAGAACAATAGATAGGTAGGTATAACGTTGGGCGTATTAGCATAGTATTAGTAAGTTGAAGTAGCATTGCCAATCATATATGTCGCAGAACCGATACCGTTGGGGTATACCTCTGATCTGACAACCATGATGATGATGTTGAGCACTTTCTAGTACTCATATGTCCAGGTTCGTATAGTCGAAAATACATCTCCAATGTAACCAGACACTAGAGCAGTGCGGCGTCTTCGCATTAACAAATCATCATCGTTATTTAAGCCATAGGACATCCACTGCTGGACATTTATTTAAAAAATAATTTTATAATTTAATTTAAATAATAATTAATTTAAAAACATTTATATAATTTAAAAAAAAAAACCTGTAGCTTTGCTACGAATAAATATTTCATATCATTTCATTTCATAGGCCTCCCTCATCAACTTACCAAAGAGTCGGTTGGAAGCGGCCTGCATCCAGCTTTTTCCTGCGGTCTCTTTTAGGTCGTCTGTCCATCTTGTGGGTGGACGTCCTACGCTGCGCTTACCGGTCCGTGGACTCCATTCGAAAACCTTTCGGCCCCATCGGCCATCTGTTCTAAGTGCTATGTGCCCTGCCCACTGCAATTTCAACTTGCTAATCCAGTAGGCTATGTCGATAACTTTCATTAACAAATTACTGCAAAGAATGCGAAAGAGTGCAAAAGTCTAAAGTGGTATCGATAAAGATAACTGTCTGATGTCTGGTCGCCAGTACAAACAATGCCATCATAGTTTTTTGTACGAATGATATCCAGAGGTTACTGCAGTATTTACTTGAGAGCCAGTTATAAATTCAAACTGGGCTACCAATCGGTTAACTCTCTCTCTTTCACCTTCAAGAAATAAATCGTCCTAGGCACTACAAAACCGGATGTCGTGCAGTGTGGAGGTTAAAGGGGGAGGCCTATGTTCAGCAGTGGACGTCTTCTGGCTGATGATGATGATGACTACAAAACCAACAAATCTACAATTTCTATCATACGAACAAGTCAAAAAATCAGAATTGAAGCCACCAAGCGGTCGTTCGTGCCGCAAACCGCCTATATCTGGTAAACTCCGGTGCAATCCGACGCAAATTGGATTGGATTGCACCGCGCCGACTTTGCATTTTATTTCTATTTTTCCCCTTTAGTAGGGATTGCCATGCTTTAGGTTATGGGTTGCCTAAGATTCTAAAAATCAAAAGGTGGCCATTGACGGTTGGGTCAAGGGTCAGATGCAGAAGGTGGTATTCCTGGACACGGTAGGCATTGTCAGGAGGTTCCTCACTCTGCAGCCCTGACCACCGGTAGCTTGAGCCCTACCCCGCTGTCGGCGGCATCCTAGTTTTTAAGTTTTTTTTATTATTTATGTTGGATGACCGAGCGAACTGAGACTTCAGATTCTAATGGGACAAATCGGCTTTTCTATGAATAAGTCAAGGCGCACTTTAGATTTTGCCAGGCATATTTTGGCTATTACTATTTGTTTTTTTTTCGTCTATGGTATACAATAGAATAGAAAACTCTTTATTGTTCACACCAAAAATTACATACGTACATAGTAGGTAACATAAAAAACAACTTAAAAACTAGTGAAACAATCGGCGGCCTTATCGCTATAAGCGATCTCTTCCAGGCAACCTTAGTATCATATTGTACATTGGTTCCACAATAAATTGAGTACCATTGATCCTATCATCATGAAATCTCGTAAGCAAGCAGTTCATTTCAATAAAAATTAAAAGTTAAAAACCAGTCTAGGAACTGCGAAAATATCGGGCTCGCAAGGTGTTCGGGGCAAACAACTACTTAGTCCTAAAATATTAAAAACCGTTGGCCTCCCTACCTCTTACTTGCGTTACTTGGTTCCGTACAACTGTCACTCCTGTTTTGTATCATTTTGCGGTATTTTATTGCTTTCCCCATCTCGGGCCGTCAAGAATTCTCGTTTGAAAAATTTAATTTAGCACAAATATTTTGATGCCGATGGTGGAAATGTTTTTCATTTGTTGTTTAAGAAAATTGGTTAAGGCAACTTTAGCACCTAAATTCAACATAATTATAACTGACTGACCGACAGAAACTTTCTATTTATCCTACTAGATTAACATAATCAAGAACATGACGTTAAACGAAAAAAAAAACATTTTTGTTAACGTCTTGTTCTTAAAATAAAATATATTTTTTTAGTTACGGCGAAATTTTAGTTAAATTTTAGTATAGGAGGTCATATTGTTTATATTGCAATTATAGAAATGTCTATCTGTTAATTAATTAGACTATTAAGACGATATTTTAATTAATGAAATTGTTTTGACTATGTAGTTAAATTCTAAATTATTACTGTTTTTTTTTTTGTAGTTAATATATGCAGTATTTATATGCTATCTCTCCAGATCTGTAGGCCTAATACTAACTAGGCAATATATGATACAAATTGACTAGTAAAAAACTGCATGATTATTGTGCAGTATTCAACCGAAATTACAACCAACTTTACGGGAAGACTTTTAATAAACGGGATTCATCCCCTGATAAACCAGCCTTAGACATTGATATTTTCTTTAAACTTAAATGTGAATCAAGACTTCGTAAAACATACAAAAAAAAAATTTCATTATTAAAATGGTTTCACAATCGTCGGTGATAATGGCATAACATATAAACAAATTGAGAACCTCTTTTTCGAAATAAAGAAGAAACCTATCCAATAAATCTAAGGCGCATGTCACACTCATAAGAGGTGTAGACGGCGGCGTGGTCGCTTTCCTTCAAAGTAATTTCAAGCTTAGAGTCCTTTCAATACGATACAAAAAGGTACATATCACATCCGCTGCCGTCGCACGACAGTTTTTTTGTATCGTATTAAATAAAAGGCAGTAAAGTTGCAATTGCTTTGAAGTTATTCGTCCGTGTCTCGTCTTATGAGTATCTTGCCACAAAGGTTCTAATTTGCTTCGCTCCCAACCTTAACCTTCTAATTTGTCAAGTGTCTATCTAATTTTAATCTGTATTACATGATATAAAAGGTAATTAATGAATCATTCCATGATCATTTTGATGAGCGTAAAATAATACCAATTCTCTATGTAATTTTTAAAGATTCGGGATTTGAACACAAAATCCCCTATTTCCTGTTATTCCCATAAAACCTTCCAAGACAAGTCCATACCATAAACAGAGAACAAAACATCTATACAAAATGACTTCAAAGCTCCGCGTGGTATCTGCGAGGACAGACGTCTGTCCCCCGAAAGTATTAGGGTCAGTCTATTGTTCTTTTCTTTAAAAAGCTTATTGTTGAACTGCTTTGTTTCCTTTGAAGCCCACTACTGTTTTGTAGAAATAGAAAGGTTCCGAATGAATTCAAATTTTTAATCTTTGAAGTTTTGCGAGCAGATAATGGGTATGCATTTTCTGAAAGTTCTAAAATTGGTGTTACTTGAATGATAAGGAATGATAAGTAGATGAATTGATAGGTTCCGCAGCTTTTAAAAGACTTACAAAGATCTAATTCCCTTCTGCCCATTTTTCTATCGGACTGCCAGAGCGGGCACGAAAAATCGACAACGCTTTATGGTTGATATTCCGAAAACCCGTACATTGTGCTTTGATTTCACTTTTATTGTGCGAACTGCTAGTCTGTGGAGTGCGCTGCCCGAATGGGTATTCCCCGATAGTTAAAATCTAGGTGTCTTCAAATCAGCAGTGAATCGGTTTCTTCTACACAAGCGTGCTCCATCGTAGACGCATCATCACTTAACATCAGGCGAGTTGGCGGCCAAACGCAAGCCTATTAAAAATATATATATAAAACACATTCATTCCAAACTATAGCTTTCCTACTTTTATGGAAGTAAGCTTAAAACATAATGTATGCAGAAATTGCCAAAAGTAAACAAATTAATTCCGCGCAAAGTAAGCTCACTTTTGTAGGTTTTGTGTGATTTTAGCGCTTGCACGTATAAACAGTCACATCTTACAACATTACAACTGTTAAATAGTTCTCCTGTCTAAACTATACTGCAGAGATTAGTTCTACTACAATATAATGACATAACAATAGACGTAGTAAAAATTTCTACGTCTATTGTTATGTCATTAAATCTACAGCACTGTCTTATTTTCTCATTAGTAAAGACAAATGTGTGCAAAAGCTGATGGGTAGCTTTTATCAGGGTAGCTTTCATAGCTACAGTATATTAAGTGTTGTACGAATTCTCTAGTCAATAACTTGATAAAAATAAACCCGTCAAAACCGTTATCAAACGTCCCGCTGTCAATTAACCTCTTGTTTATCCTTCCATTACTCCCTTAATCATATTTCGAAAAGTTCGCCACCGCTTGTTGGAAAAATAAAAAGCTAAAGGTTGAGCTGTCAAAGTTACCCGACATGGCACTCGACGCGTCACACCATAAATTAAAAAGTTCACGCCATCCACCTTCTGTTGACATGGTAACTTGTGTTTAAAAAGTGATGGTTACTTTCTGTGTGTTTGACCCATGGCAAAAAGCCACAGAAAAGAGAAGTAAATAGAACGGAAAAGAGAAGGAAACTCTGTCGGCATGTATTGGGACAGATATTTGATTGAACATTCTTATTTATGTTAACGCGTCGAACTCCGCGTCACAGTTGCTAACACAGTTGCTTTGGGGTTTATATGGGTGCAAGTGGCTACAAAATTTCGTATAAAAATGCCTTTCTAATTTAAACAAAATGTTTTTTTTCTTTTCTGTGAAGCAGCGGGGCTATTATGGATCTTTGATCGGGATCAGTCAGTGTCAGAATTGACAGAATTTTGACACTTGAAAGAGGTTATGACGCAAAAAAAAAAGGCCGTTGTCTATTTCCAATTTCATACTATGAAATTGGAAATAGACAACGCTTTTTTTTTTTTGACGTAATTTTGACAAGTCGCGATCCCGATCAAAGATTCATAATAGCCCTGCTGACTACCTTAATTGAAGTATAACCATTTACAAAAATGCATTGACAGCCACTCATATTTAAAAAAAAAAAAACTGTTGCAAAAAGCATTACTGGTATCAAACTAACTACTGAGTATACTGTGTGCTTTGACCTCAGAGTAGCTAAAGTATACTCAGTAATTAGGTCGGGTCTCATTTCAGACCACGTCCTATTCCAACCGCGGTCAAAGTTTATTATGTGCTGTAAGGTATCCATACCATTATATTTTCTACACTATCATTCTACAGGGTTTACTTTTACTAGTTGTAGTCAGTAATACTACAGAGTATCTCTACATATCTCTACCTCTACATAGTATAAAATAAAGTCCCTCTCCGCGTCTGTCTGTATATCCGCTAACTCCTAAACCACGCAACGGATTTTGATGCGGTTTTCACCATCAGTTAGATAATTTTTCACGGAAGATCTAGCTGCGCCCCGCGGTTTCACCCGCATGGTGATGATGATGAAAAAAATAGCCTATGCCCGTCCTCATGATACATAGTATTACCTCGCAAAATTTTATCGAGATCGGTTAAGCCGTTTAACAGTGATTATGTAGCAAACAGACCGACGGACAGAGTTTCTTTCGCATTTATAATATTAGTATGGATATACTCGTTTATAATATAAAACTTACACCCGTGCGAAGCCGGAGCGGGTCGCTAGTACTGTATGATTTGAACTATGTCAGCATAATTATTTTTAAACTGTTTTTTTTTTCATTTCTAGTAGAAAATGTATCGTATAAAAATTACGTTACAATTTTTTGCCGTATTTTTTTCAGTAACGTTAAGCTTTGTGATTACAATGATGAAAAGGCTTCGACTTTATAAATTATATCAGATCGAATGTCACCATAACTCACCTTTCCAAAGACGCGGAGGGAATTATAATGGTAGGGGGAAGTAAAGGTAAAAACGCTTTAATGGATATTGATTTAATAGTAAAACTCGGAGAATCTAGTCCAACAAGATAAAAATAAACTTGCTAGTTTTAAAAGTGTTTTTGAATCATCATCATCATCAGTCTATCGTGTTTCCACTGTTGGGACACAGGCCTTCTCTCAGAGAGAGAGAGAGGATGGGCCTCAATGCACCATGCTGGCCCAGTGCAACTTCTGAGGTTCTTAGACATACCGGTTTACCTACGATGTGTTCTTTCACTGTTATTGAGCGATGGCATCGAAAACTGCAAATATCCTAAATATAATATTAAAAAAAAAAGTGTTATAACAGTGTTTTCCAGACATGGCCCAGTAATTTTCATTCTGCCCCTTCGTGAACCAATTAATAGTTATAACCCCACATGTATTGTTATTAGAAGTATGTAGTATATATTATGAGATATGTATTACAATTATAAATGTTTTATCGATGCGTCGATCGATAGTATTAATTTAAAACAAGGCGGGAATGCTGCGGCCCGGTATCTTATTTTGATGGCCCGGTATCGGGTCGCGACCCACTAAATAGGAAACGCTGTGTTATGTGTTATGTATATGTGTGTGTGTGTGTGCTGTGTGTGGTGTTGTGTGTTTTTGTGTGTATATAGACAAATAGGCATCTTTTATTGGATTATGGAAAATTGCAACTATATACCTATTTTTCCAAACAAAAATATGTAAGCAACAGAGATATTACATTCATACACACACACACATCATCAGCCAATTAACGTCCACTGTTGGACAAGGCCTCCCTCATAGAGAGGGGTGTTACCATAATCCCCACGCTTGCCAGGCGGCTTGGGGATCGCAGTACGTTCACCGTGTACTATTAGGACGCTGCTGCCCACCCTCCAGTGGTTCTGGTCGCAGTTTTAGGACATACCCGGGTCCATATTACATTTATTATTTTTTAATTCAACCCTTGTTCACAAATTTTGTCATGACTGAATGAATGAATTTTTAATTTTCTCGTTATAAACATACCATGGAAGTTTAATCGATGGCAGTACATAATGAGGGGCCATCCATAAGTTACATCACACGAATTTCATGAATTTCATTGAATTTTACATTTTCCCGATAGACAAAAGTGACATAGTGATCCATCGTGGTATACCGTTGACAGTACTAGAATGTATAAAACGTATCTTAGTTTCTGAATTATCATTCCAGATCATTCACACAAACGTCCAATTCGCTAAACAGCCTAGATTCATGAAAAATAATTAATTACAATAAAATACTTACAGCAAACTTTACTGAATCTATTGCATGCACAGAAAAGACAAGTAAATAGAACGGAAATGAAAAGGAAAATCTGTCAGCATTATGACAGAACCTTGATTGAACATTCTTATTTAGATCAACGCGTCGAACTCCGCGTCACAGTTGCTAACTGATTTCGAATGACTGACGTTTCGTTTATACTGGCTACAACAAATTTCATACAAAAATGCCTTGACAGCCGTTCTGATTAAAAAAATAATTTGAATGTTTGTGTCGTTAGTGACCACTATAATTATGCGTTTAGATAAATCTCAAATCCTGTCCAAGGAGAATGTTATACAATAAATAATAGCTCAAGTCCGACGAAGAACTTTAGGGCATCAGTATGTACATGAGCGAAAATTACGTACATACGGGACATTTTAAGAAAAGTCATTGGCGGTACTTTCAATTTCATAACATTTCTATAGACATCTGTCATCTAGTCTGTTACCATGGACCCTGCGAAGTGTTGGAAACGTCTGAAATTTTAATACTGTAAAATAGACGCGATGAAATCCGTTAAAAGTGTTTATTTTTAACTGACTTCCAAAAAGGAACGGACTATCAATTCGTCTGTTTTTTCATATATTTTTATTTATATTTGTTACCTTAGAACTTTCGACTGAGTGAACCGATTTTGATGATTCTTTTTTTATTTTGTAGTCCCATTTGTAATTTAGTCCAATACTGACATTTTAATGAAGTCGGTTGTTTATGTTGATAATTATATAATGTACATAATTATCGTGAAAACTTAAGATATCATTATTAAACGAATGCTTAAAAAAAATTGGCATAACAACTACAACTTCAATTCAACTACAACTATTTCTTTGTCACTTTCTTTGTAACTACAATTCTGTTCTTTGTCAAGATTAAATTAAGATTCAAGATTTATTTTCCGCCCTTTTTCTATCGGGCTGCCAGAGCGAGCACGAAAAATCGACACCGCTTTATGGTTGACACTCCGAAAACCCGTACGAAGCGCTTTGATTCCACTTTTATTGTGCGAACTGCTAGTCTGTGGAATGCGCTACCAGAATGGATGATCCCCGGTAGTAACAATCTGGGTGCCTTCAAATCACGTGTGAATTGGTTTCTTCTAGGCAAGCGTGCTCCATAGTAGACCACGCATCATCGCTTAACATAAGGCGAACAATCCGGAGTATAAAAAAAACTACGATTCTGTTATTTGTCAAGATAAAATCTAAGATAGGTAGGTATTCACGGCGTCCTTTTATATCTCGTAAACCTATCACCCTTCATATCTCAGCATAAACTCACCATAATCATAAAAATCCACTAAAAGCATCAAAAAACACCAAACCCCACTACAGAAGTGTTAAAGTTCCATCAACCATGGTGTTGTTTACTTTTTAATGCGCATTTTAATGTAATTGTGCGTCGAATCTTCTTAATGCTCCGTTTTATGGTGTTTAGAGAGCTGAGGAGTTACGATAACTGTTTCAAGTGTTTCTGGCGAAATTACTTTGCTTTTAATTTTTTTTATGAGAAAAGGTTTGCGCTTAGCAGCGTTATATTGGGTTTTATTATTTTTTTTACACCTTTACCTGGACAAACGACGAGTATTGATAAATCAAGAATATTTTTAAGTAAAATTATTTTTAGGATATATTCTGTATTTTTTATATATAGGTGGCAAACAAGCTGATGGGCTACCTGATTAGTAAGTAATTTTTTTTATGATACTGGGTGACGAGACGAGCGAAGTCGCTCGCCTGATGGCTCTTCACGCTTGCCCATAACAGCTCAACGCCACTCAGAATTTTGAACTTCAACAGTTCAAAACCCTGGATGGCAATGCACTGCGCTCGTCACCCCGAGATATAAAATCTCAAATCTCTGTGCCCTGTAATTTCGCTAGAAACATTGCCCTTAGATCCGGAACACAGTAGTGTTTGTACACTACTGCTTGGCGGTTGAATAACTGGCAAAGGTGTGGTACTTCCCCAGGCGGACCCCTGCAAAAGAGTCCTACCACTACAGCGCGATGATCACCGTCGCGTATGGACCTGCAACACATCACCACATATACGTTGCCAACCTTAAAGACTCTATTAACAGCCCTCATAACATAACAACAACATAACATTTAGTTAACATAATGGAGGATTAAAATTATGGAGGGAACCGCACAGGTTTTTTTTTACATTACAGCTAAACTTTTTGAAAACTATGAGAAAAACTTCAACATTAGAAGTAGCGAAACGCACGACTATGTGTAAGAACCATGACTTTGCTCTACTAAAGGCGACTTTAATACAAAAATGTTAAGCCTTATGATCATCTTTAGTAACAACTGTTGCATAAAAATGGGAAAACCTCGCCTTAAACAAGTACAACAAGCGTAAAATATTTAAAACATCTTTCGCATCAAAGTCAGTATTTAATTTACAAAGTTAGGTACCTACTTCAAAGGAAAATATGACGGAGAACTGAAATATTGATGTTACAACTTTTGATTAAATTTCAATAAACGAACTCCTGATTTCGGTCAAATTGATTCAATATTTTCTACACTCACACTGTAAGGGTCATCACAGACGATAAACTTTAATTAGCGTAAAGTGTATCTATAAAACAAGCTTTCATTTAAAATGATGGTTTTAAATTAATTTAATATGAATGAAATGAAATGACGAGATGAAAGTTACCGACATAGCCCACCAGATTAGCAAGTTGAAGTGGCAGTGCACATAGCACGCAGAACCTAAAAGAGACCGCAGGAAAACGCTGGATGCAGGCTGCTTCCAACTGGCATTTTTGGAAATCGATGGGGAGGCCTATGTCCAGCAGTGGACGTCCTATGGCTGAAGTGATGATGAATTTTAATTTTGGTGGTCATTTTTTATGAGGACACATTATCTTTCTTGAATTTAGTTATCTACAAGTTGTTCACTCTGATAAATAGATCACCCTAAAGTATTATCAAGGATAATTTTAACTTTGTCGATGGTATTATACACTCTTATGAAACAGCCTGTATGTCTCTACGAGCCGCGTCCCATTTATGTGTTGAGCTTGAAAACTTATTATTATATTATTTCTTGTTATCTCTAGAACTTAATTAACACTTAAGATATCCAATGTCTCAAATGTACCTACTGTGAAATATAGATATTTTTAAAACGAAATAAAGTATAAAATTTAATGAATTAATGAACAGCATAAACTAAAATCAATGTATAAAACTTCACTAATTAATTAGACCGCTGCCTGTAGGCATCGTATTATATGTATGTGTGTATTCTATGTATGTATGATTTTTTCATTAGTCTGGTCACAGTTTAGTTAATAGTACAAGGTCCTATTACTGATAGAAGAGGGTGGGTGAGCGACGTTTAGGGGGAGCGTTTGCAGTGACGTTATTATGACATTTTTGTTCCAAAAAGGGTGAAACGAAAAATACGGTTTTTCTATTTTCAATAAGCTTGACGTTTGCAAAATTTGACAAAAAGAGTACACTTACATAATGTATGTAGAAAGATATATCTTTAAAACAGCTGTTTCATACAAAACGGCCATTGACACTTGACAAAATGTATGGAACCCTAAATGTATGAGTCTCATAGTAAAAGTAGAATGAACTCCTTTCAGCTTAGTACAGTCTATATGCGTAATCCACATACTTATTAGGTTAGTAATATTTTTGAACTACCCGCATGTCGTTTTTAATAAGTTTCGTTTCTGTTCTATAGTCTGTTTCGGTAAGAGAAGGTATAGATATATAGGCGTGGCATTAAAGGATGTATGGTACCAAAATGTCAGATGTTCACCTTTCGTGCCAATTAGCCTCGTTTAGCAGGTCTTAGCTGGGGGCGGAGAGGCTTGGCGAGGTGATAACGTATATTGACATGACAAAATAATACATAGCTGGAATATTATTCAGTAGCTACGTCCAGCGGTTTCTCCCTCATGGATGTTCCCACAAGAATCATACATCAGTTTCAGGGTTGGTCCTGTAATAAAATTTGTTCATAATGAAATCAGAAAAGTTTATTTTGTGACAATGAAATAAAAACAAGACATATTAAATAGTAGTTATACAGGTACTGTCACAACTGACTTCTAAAATACAGATTTACTCTATTTTAGAAGTTTTTGTGGTACTCAACCAACATACAATCTTTCTAAATTCAACGCAAATCTATTTACATAACTTTACTATGTCTTATAAATAGCAAGATAACATGAAACCTGTTTAGCCGTTACATCGTTCCTGCCGTATATAAATGTGACCAAATTGCGCCTGAAATAGATACCCAAAATACAGGCTTGTCCTAGTTTGGGTGTTAGTTTCTGGTGTTTTTGTGGTAACCCATGCAATGAGTACTGGCAACTCGACCTAAAAATTTGTTCACTCCCAGTTCACTCTATTATCAATCTATGTAAAATTGTAAATGTCAGTGTCAGGTCAGCAGATTTTGTACAATTAAATTCTCGCATATGCCCATCGTCTAGAGATACGCTCTATATATTGAGCTAGCTCTGAAGTTAACGGTTTCATAATATTTAGTAAAGCATATTTCTTTCCCAGGTTATGAGTGAAAATGTTTAGAGCACGGCGCCACAACAAACAATTATATTTATCCAGTGCTATTGAACTTCTATGACTATTAATACATGAAATGACCCATCTTCATTACTACCATCAAAATTCGCTCCGGACAAGTGTTGGCGGAATGCCAACTAGAAACTGAGAGGACAGTATGCAAGCTTCACACAAGCTGCTGCGATTTATTCACGCACACTAACGCACGATATGTTTTTTCTTCTATTTTTGAATGATTGACACATAGTTTACCATAACTCGAAAAGCAATTTTGAAATGGTATACATATTTTGAAATAAAGCAAAAAAAAATGTACTTTTTAAGTATTTATTTCGCAAGCGACAAAAACGTGTAGGTATCTGACGTTGCCTAGTGTTCCAAAAAAATGATCTACATTTATGTAAATTAAATCAATTTATAGCAAAAAGTTTGCGTAGGTAGATCTCCCTCTAGATGAACCGACGACATCGTGAGAGATAGAGTCGCGGGCGTTCAGTCAGTTCGGTCGTTCAATGTGGAGCTCTAAGGGAGAGGCCTATGTTCTGCAATGGACGTCTTCTGGCTGATAATGATGATGAAACAGTGCTTACTTACTACGCTAGAGCAGTGATGGAGTATTTGCTTCCGATACAAGAGAACGTATCGGTCCCGGTCTCACGCTCTCTCCCACCGGTTGGCAACTTGGAACTCGTGCAAGTCCATCTTTACCGTATCTATCCAGGGATATCTAGGCCAGTGGGAACTCCAAGATACGCCTTCTTGATATTGCGATTCTCTCAGCAGGTGGCCTGTCCAGCGGAGTCTCTCCTATGATATTTAGCTCGGTGGTAAGCTCATCAATCTCCACGTATTTTCTGACTCTAGTGCTAAACAAACTACTTTCTTATTTACATCCGTTCAAATTTGGTAATTAATTGTAGTCATCTGACGTACTGTTTCGATCTACACCGTCCGATATCCGCTCGTTCCGCCAATCTAGCGACACAGCGCTTTGCAAGCAATGGACTGTGAAACGATAGACAGCCTAAAGCCGCTGCAGCTTATTGGCAGAGATAACAGTGCATTGGCCAGAAATATTGTGGTAATGTGAGGTGTCCGTTTAGAGGACCGACACTCGCGTCTTTATGTAATGTGTTACTCTTGAGATTATATCGGGGAGTACAAAGAAGAACAAAATGTTAATTTACTTTTTAAACTAAGTAAATGTTATTTTCTTCATCATCATCCTCATTTCAGCCAAAGGACGGCTGGCCACTGCTGGAAATAGGCCTCCCCGATCGATCTCCAAAAAGGTCGGTTGAACGTGACTCCTTCAAGCGTTTCCCTGCGGTCTCTTTTGGGGCGTCTGTCCATTTTGTGGTTGGCAGTCCTATGCTGCGCTTACCGGTCCGTGGTCTCCATTCGAGAACCTCTCGTCCCCATCGGCCATCTGTTCTGCGTGCTATGTACCCTGCCCACTACCACTTTAACTTGCTTATCCGGTGGGTTATGTCGGTAAGTTTCGTTCGATTTCGTTTTTAACTGTAATAATTATGAATACACTTCTGTCACCAGCAGTACGTGTTGCAAGTGTGGTGCCATTTGCCAAGTCTCCTACGTTGTAAACAGACGTGTTTATTCTCCAATATTGTAAGCAGTTTGAAGAGTTTCAAGATGTCGAATGGTGATAGTGATAGTAGCTATTAACACTGTTATCGGATTCGTATCAGATTGAGGTTATAAGTACCTAGATTGAGCTTACAAGTACCTTTTTGTAACAAATAAAAAATCAAAAAGCTTTTGTACATTTTGGATAACCCAAAATAATCAACTACGATAGAGCTTAGTCAAAATCGGGATTTTTCCCGGATGCCATTGAAAAATATTTTTTACTTAGTAAAATAGTCCTCTAATCTTAACAATGCTTAACAAATACACACGAAAAAGTAATGGGGAGGAGCACGAAGACAGGTAGTGCGTTCACTTAGA
This sequence comes from Agriopis leucophaearia, assembly GCA_949125355.1. Taxonomy (NCBI): domain Eukaryota; kingdom Metazoa; phylum Arthropoda; class Insecta; order Lepidoptera; family Geometridae; genus Agriopis; species Agriopis leucophaearia. The sequence continues at coordinate 1,292,865 of OX421270.1, forward strand.
ACTCAAGTCTTCTCCACATATCTACACTATCTACACTAATATTATAAAGAGGAAAGATTTGTACCTATTTTTGTATGTTTGTAATGAATAAGCTCCGAAACTACTGAACCGATTTGAAAAATTCTTTCACTGTTGGGAAGCTACACTATCCCCGGGTGACATAGGCTATATTATATTTTGTAGCGAGGCCGAAGGCCGAGCTTACACTCGTGCGAAGCCGGGGCGGACGGCTAGTTATAAAATAAAGTCGCTTTCCGCGTCTGTCTGTCTGTATATCCGCTAACTCCTCCTAAACTATGCAATGGATTTTGATGCGGTTTTCACCATCAGTTAGATAATTTTTCACGAAAGGTTAATATAATATATACTATAACTTACACCCGTGCAAAGCTGGGGCTCGTCGCTAGTATAATATATATGTGTATGCTTGGAACTAATTGCAGATAAACAAAAATAAACCAACCAACGCGACGGGGGTGAGACACTTCTTGAGAACAAACTAGAACTAATCTGGGGAAACCCTGGCAGACGGCAACCCTACACGACCACAAGCAAGTTATAGAGCGAATGTAGGTACTAGGACCTTTATGTTCTCGTAGATCTAAATATTCCAGTAACTTTTGTGGCAGCAACCCAACACTGAACATTATAATGCCACTTTGGTAGGGGGTTGAAATAAGTTACATACAATTTCTGGCACTGGCAAATGTTATTTAAATGGCAGACAATTATTGAAGGAAACCTTGACATTTTTATCCACAAAATGTTATTGCAACATTCTACAAAGAGCCTTGATAGAAGCCTTGAGGCGTGGGACCCCCCATCGCTGAATACAAAATATTATAATATTTCGATTTAAAAATATTTACTCCTTAAAAAACTTTAAACACAAAGTGAAGTACAGCTTAGCCTCGACTCAGCAAATCTATGCAACGTCCCAACCTGGCATGTTTAGATGGGTGACCGGGAGGGACAAGCCAAGCCAAGCGCCACAAAGTAATGTCAGTCGGTTGTTTACTCCAGGATCTGACATGTGACCAGGATGGAAAAAGGTATGCCGTTCCTAGAAATTATTTCGAGATTTTCTAATATCCCTGCAGAAAAATGCACAGAAAAAACAAACACAAAGTATATTCAGCATTGCGATTCTGATATATACTTACGTCAAATCACAGCGCGGATTCAGCATTGTCGTTGACATTGGTATTCAGTAAAGACAGGTGATCACTTAATCGAGTTTTGATATCGGGTTCGTAGCACTCACTGACATTTTAAGTATGGGATGACAGTAAAATAGGCATTCAGAACTAAGGTTAGTTTGTTGTCGAGTTTGATATAGAGTTCGCGAAATTGGTATTCAGAAGACAGTTGAGTTGGTTGTAAAGTTTGATGTCGAGTTTGATATATTGTTCGTAGCACTCACTGACACTTTTGTATGGGATCGACAGTTAAATAGGTATTCAAGAAACACGATTCTCTCGATCGTGCCTTCGATTGAAGGAATTTGAGCTGTCAAATCAAAAGTTACTCTTTCACGGCGGAATTAGCAAGACGTGAACTCAAAAAACTTTTACGGATACTGGAAAATATTTTTTTGTGATTTGTTTTTAAGGTATTTGTATAAAACCTGATGTCACCTGTGTCTAATGCTTCTAAAAGTACACCGGAGGACCATTACAATAAGATTTATGCTACTGCCCGAAAAACAGTGGAGAGGAGTATTGGCTTATACTTAAAGGTCGATTTAGATGCCTATTACTGCACCGCTTCCTATAGGTACTAATATCCTGACATGGAGCTAAAATTACTATTGCATGATGTATCCTCCACAACATTTGTAATAAAGCCGGGTTACCAGCACCATCTTATGAGCGATACTGATGCACAACATGAGGCTAATTTCGGCAGAATAGGAAGGAACACTCAGGACGATAATACTGTATTATGGTGCATACATCGTCAATAGTTGGTCCAATCGCTCCATCCAATCAATAGTTGGAGGGCTCGCCACGTTAATTAAATAAAATTTCTGTTATCTGTTTCATTAAATTACTATTTGTTTCTTAAGATATTGTTTTAAGGATTTAATTACCATTTATTGTAAATGATCCTCATACTTATGAAGACCCATAAGTAATATCAGATTTTACTTGTACTTTTATGTAATATTAATTAAATTACTTATCGTTCATTTTTACTGTTTAAAATAAAAATCAATTAAAGTTATTATTATTTTATTACTTCTGCCAACAATTATAGAGATATTCTTAGATTGTCTCTTATCTACGAAAGCGCTGCTTCTATCATTTGTTGGTCACACTCATGGTTCCACGTCTCACGAGCAATGCGTCTGTCTAACGCCAGCGGCTGTTCCTCCACCCTCAAAACCATTTCGGACAGGCTACTTAAATGCGTTCGACGTTGAGGAGATGGAGAAGCTTGAAGAACTCCACAAGATCATCTACTTGTGCAGATGAGGGATTCATTGAGCGTTCAATTGGGCTGAAAATAGAGAAGGCATGTTATGACATTCACTTTTGTCGGACCATCATCACACAAAAACAATGCGTTCATTATGATGTTTATGTATGATGATCGTCCTGTTATATAAGAGATGCTTATATACTTAGTCAGAAAAATAAAGAACTTCTTTATTTGTCTGAGCCTACATACTTACTATTATGAAAGTTAATTTTTGGATTTTTCTTTAGTTTTCTCTAAATAATTTCATATATTAGATAAGTTTGTTTACGCATAGAAAAGGAACCTACATTAGAATAAAGGTATACATTAACTTACTGCATTATTCCTCTGCAATTCGCGCCTACACAACATCGACTTTACACTTGTATTGTTTGTGCAAACAAATTCAAAATTGTATGCCAATATGTTGTTGTTAGTTTTTTCATGACCATGGATACAAAGTCCTTCGGTCGTAATATTAAAAAAGTTTACCTTGTAACCAATATCAAGGATCCATATGATCGTTCTTGCCAATATGTAACGTCGAATATTTCCGCAACACAGATAATAATTTCATGACTGTATAAGTAACCCAAAAATAGTCCACCATCATTACTTTCATTCTGTACTCACTCGTATTATGTTTATTATCTAAGAATTAATAAAACCTAAGATATTACTACCTATACCCACGAAGCTATTTGCTTCCACATTTATCATGCCGATATACCGCTAAAGAGTGGAACTCTTTGGGAATCTGTATTTCCCGATTGATTTATCCTAACATATTTCAAGTCCCGTGGGAATACTCCTAGTTAAACGTGACCATCGTCAACCTCATCATCACATAACTTCAGGTGATATAATAGTCAGGATCAAAGGAAACCAACTATTGATTGTAAAATCTTCTTTCTATTCTATACAATACATCTATCTATATCTATAAATATAAAAACGTAAAGATAAAAAAAATATTGCGATGTATAAAAAAGCACACAATGCGTCTTAAAATAAGCAGCTCACACGTTCAGACGTATTTTAGTATTTTTGTCAGTTTGTTTGTTTGTCCACGCACATCGCCTAAACCACTGGACGGATTTAAATGCGATTTTCACGAATATGCATAGCTATGACCAGATTGAAGTATAGGCTATGTTATTGTGCGCAAGGGCCGGATTAAGGGAAGAAAAAAGGGTTGAAAGTTTATATGAAAACCTACGCGTACGAAGTCGCGGGCAAAAACACTAGTTTTAAATAAAAGGCAGACGCCAGATTGGTCGATAATGCTCTAAGCATTTAGACCACCCATTTTTCTGATATAAATAGTAACAAAAAATAGAAAAGGAATTTAAAAAAAAACTTTCTTTTTTTTACCACTTTCATGAGTAAAATATTTTTCATTGCAACACTTGATCAAGCGTCAAAGCTAACATCACTTGTCATATTATATCAATGGCATATTTTAAATCTAATGTAAAAAAATAACAAGGGCTTATTGGTTATTAAACCATTTTTTAATGCTGAAAAATTGTTAAAAATAACGTAATAAACAAAAAAATTATTTTTTAATCTTAAATTTTCAGTAATGTGGCCGAATGTAAAAACCGATAATTGCCGATAATCATTTTTACGTCTTGGTAAGCACTAGGCCAAAGAGCTACGAACGCGACAGTGACGTAAATTTCGTAGACCTCGATATCACATCACCTGGGAGTTATTGCATCCTGAATACCAAATCAAAAACTCGATTTGCCGTAAGTGAAGCGGCAGTAGAAGCGAGTACGCTTGGGTAAGATGTCATTTTGTAGAAGAAAACTTTAACAGCGTTGTATTCGTCGCTTTTGGCTTGACCTTGGGCTCGATTGGTCGAATTTGAGCTGTGAAATCAAAAGTGACTGTTTCGCTCTTTGATAATATTTTCGCTACTAAATTAGCAAGACGTGAATATAACGTAGTACAACAAAAACAAATGTGAAATGAGAGCAAAGTCAATATTGTGTTATGATACATCTATGCCTTGGTTGTTGACTTCAACGACAAAAGAAAATCTTAATATGAGATCTAACTAAGGATAATATATTGAAGCCTAAGGTCTGAATTGGCTAGTTTTCATATATGAATTTTATTATAGCCTTCGAAAGTTCTAAAACAGAAAGTTCTCATTTATTCTCGCGAAAATTTGGCTTGCTGGTAGAAACTAGCCATCGAACATGGGTTCTTCCATGACTGTTTTAGTAGGTACTTAATAATAATTCGTATATTCGAACTAGCCAAGGCTTAGGCTTTATACCTTAGGCTTCAATATATTATCCTAAGTTAGATCTCACATTTAGATCTCACTTCTTTTGTCGTTGAAGTCAACAACCAAGGCATATATGATATTATGTATCATGATATTGACTTGGCTCTCATTTCACATTTATGTTTTTGATGGGATATCATTACTTTTTGTACAGAAATTATTAGTAGGCACTTATTCATAATAAGTCACACAACGGGCAATGGAGAGAGCTATGCTCGGAGTTGCTTTGCGTGATAGAATCCGAAACGTGGATATTCGACAAAGAACCAGAGTCATCGATATAGCTATTAAAATTTGCAAGTTGAAGTGGCAATGGGCAGGCCAAATCGCTGGAAGGACCGATAACCGATGGGGTAGAAAAGTTCTTGAGTGGAGACCACGAACCGGAAGACGCAGCGTAGCTAGGCCTCCCACTAGATGGACCGACGAAATCGTGAGAGCCGCGGGCATCCAGTGGATGCAGATGGCAGGTTGTCGTTCAGTGTGGAGGTTAAAGGGGGAGGCCTATGTTCAGCAGTGGACGTCTTATGGCTGATGATGATGATGATTCATAATAAAATTAATACTTGCTGCTGTAGACACTTAAATGTTCCCAGTTACGACATACAAACTCTACTAGAGTCTCACGCAAGTTCACGCAACCTATAGGGTGAGCCGGTGCTCTTACAATTCTGTCAGGCGTTAGTCGACCGTGGGTTCGGTTGGTGTCTGACGCCTGTACAACTATAATACTCTTGGTATAAGTACTAAAACTCATATTGTTTTAAACTATCACGGTTGTTCACTACAGTTATATGATTATTTACAGGATATTTACCGTGGTAAGGTTGTGAAAGGAGCTCCCAATATTTCGGTGCAGTTACATGTACATAGTAACACTGATATGTTTGGATTACAAAAAAATTGAGGGTGGTATTCTACTCGTTATATATTCACGTGATTATATATTCAAATGAAGACCTTAAAATCCACATAAAGACCAGATGGCAGCAATTTTGATTGCTAATTCTTATATTACAGGTGCTATAAGATGTTCCTAATAGAATCAATTAAATTGAAAAATTATAAAAATTATGATAAAATAATACAAATTTACCAGTTTCTGATTTATTCCTGTCTAATCACCCAACTACCTTTCTAGGTTCTAGGTCATCATAACCCACTTCATAGGAAGTTGGTTAGAGTTTTGATCTATAGGACAGTCAGTGATAAAAATGACGATTTTGGACGTTAATACACCGTTTGAGGTGTGTTTATGAAATTTGGTGCACAAATGTATCTCGCAAGTCTTAATATATATGCCAAATTTGACATGTTTATGTGAAATAGTTTTTGAGTGATGAGGGGGACAAAAGTGGCTCCAAATGGTTCGTGTAACACACGGTACCGGTTGAGATTTGGTTTTGACGCGCTGCCGCGCGTCTAGATTCTCTTTGGGCGTGAACTCTTTCTGTTGTATTCTCTTTGGTGAACTCTAAAAACCTATGTGGACTGTGGAAAAGATGGAGACTGTGGAACATAAGTCCGTAGGAGTATTACATTCTCTTGGGAACATAGATCAGAGTATATATATCGGCTGTGGATATTATATGTATAAAAAAATAGGATAGTGTTTTTTTATACAAATACCAAATAATATATTTAATAATATACTGTTTTTAACACAGATCTACGTTGTGTATATCTGTGGTTTTTAAAGATAATACGACGGTCTGGCGCGAATTTTTGTGTTGGCAATATTGTTAGAAGACGCGAACTCATTAGATAATTATGAAGTAGGAGTATTACATTCTCTTGGATTATGAATGTCGTCTTCAAGCTCAAAATATACTGGTATAAGAATACAGTATTTACTACTCTGCAACCTGAATTATGTGGCTATGTATAGGCTTTCAAAAGGTTTAATTGATAGTTTGAAGCAAGATCTCAAACCTTTATTGAGAAGATCATGGGGTAAAAGTGGAAAAACAATAGGAACTAAGGTAAGTAAATGTTGAGACACATTGAAAGTATACCTAAGTATTTGTGAATGAATAAATAAAGATTTATACCTAATCATAACTATTTTTTGCGATTTCAGATTTTGTGCACTCTATCATTTTTAGCAAATGGTATTTATCAAAAAAACATTGGTAAAATTGTATAAGTATGCATTTTTATCACAATTGTCGACTTCCCGTAAACCATCCATCAATCGTCAAATAGTACATTAAATTTCCACAGAATGCAGCTGAGAGACAGGTTTTGAAAGAAAGGTACCTACCTAACCTAACTAAAACATTACAGCGTAGGTATATAAATCTAATAAGTACCTAGCTATTATTACTCATCTAGGTAGTGCCTATCGTGGATTTTTTCAAAATTATTATCAATACATATTTCAGATTTTATGAAAAAAAATAATTCCTGGGGTTATTGGTTGTATCGAAGGAACCTTTGTGGCCATGTTAAGACCGAAAGAACACGAAGAAAGATATTACTGCCGCAAAGGAAATCATGCTAGAAATGTACAGCTGATAAGTGTTTAGGTATTATCAGCAAAGGATTCTAAGCAAGTTGACTCAACCACTTAGTATAGTTACTATCAATTGCAATGTATTAACATGTAACATGAAAATAAATTTAATCAAATATACAAAATAATAATATGCACCATAATATACTTAGATATTATATTAAATTTTTTGGTGGCCATGACCTTATCACAGAATCTGATAAAGAGAATTAGTTCTTGTTTTGCTTACCACTAATAAGTGCATTCCTATAAAATATATTGACTTGTACTTGCCAAATGCATACATCGCACGAAGCCAAAAAGGAAAAAGAAAATGAAATGAAAAGAAAATTTTGCTAGATAAAATTTAAAATATGGATTGTATTTGATAATTAAATAGGATTATTACTTTATTATGCTTCGGATAGTGGGAAGTAAGATCTTTCGTCCGAATACTACAAAAAAACTACAAATTTAGTTGCTTAGTACCCATCAATAAACGATACCGTCCATGGGCTTGAAAAAATTGTCTCCTTTTTCGAGGGTTTATTCCCTATTATATTGATTATTATACAACTTCAAAATGTTGAAAATAATGTTGGAACGAAGTTTTGGAACGAAGTTCCTTATGACGCGTTGCGAAAGGGGGCGGAAAGACAGAAAAAATTAAGACTAAAAGTTGTAACGATACTTTTTGCTATAGTTGTAAGCCGTGCGGCGTGCGCATAGATTTAGGATGTTTTTTTTTTTGCGTAGCAAAAAAAATTTATGTCTATGGGCGTGTGCGTGTTTCTCTGTCTGTCTCTCTCTTTCTCTAACTTTGTTCCATCAGGGCGTCCCTTGACACCTCTCAAGTTTTTTTTAAACGTCAAATGTATTTTTAAGCTATGATTTTCAGTAAAATGGTCGTGTTCAAAAATCGGTAATTTGCATTGCAGGAAATTTTACAACTTGGAAAGCACTAGGCCAAAAACGCTACGAAACGGAAAGTGCTACGAACGAGACAAGTGACGTCATTCGACTTCATTTTAATTCTGGCGTTCGATTCATCAAATGCGAAGGGATAGTAGAGCTCGCTTGGGGGAGAGGACTTTTGACAGAATCGCAATGCAGTTCTCAAAGGAAATAGACGTAATGCATCGTTGTGCAGCCGTGCAACTATCTTCCCCTTTACAACGCCGCTAAACCCGGCCAAATTCCATCGTCATAAAGCTCTAATTGCAATGGAGATTGTAATTCTCTTGTATGGCTCACCTAAGCTAACGGAGTACAAAAGACACCATGCCTCGGGGTGTGGCTGCACTCAGGGCTTTAAGTACAGGGGCAGCTGAAAACGCTTTAAAATTACGTCAATATTGTTTATAATGCAAAAGTTACTTACCTCTCTGTCCGTCACCTTCTGAAGATCTGTCTGTCACCTTCCAAACTGAACAGTTTAATAAATTTTGATAAAATTTACAAAGAAGGTAGTGTACAAAATAAGGATGACGAAGTATAAAGCAAAACTCAAGATTATATTAGTTAATATCGCATGAGTACTAATTTAAATGAAAGTTTTGTGCTCATCTTCATCAAAATGTTTTCCCGAAACGTTTAATGGAATTTTCCTTCTTCCTATTATGAAAACTTATTCTGAAACCTCGCGTTTGCTCATGCTAACCCCCAATCATCTTCCTTGAATATGTCCGCCCACATCAGGTCCCATAATACTCCCCTAAATTCCGAGAGGGCTTAATTAAATACCTTCGCGACTGCCTCTTTGTTTCAAAGGCTCCTTGGATTTAGGTGTGAAGGTTCTACGGCAGACGTCATGTGTAAATAATGCTCACTCAAAGTAAACGTGGAGACTAGGTAGACGGTGTGACGTCATTACACACGGTAGCTGACAATGGATGGTCAGAACCTAACAGCAATAAAAGCGTAGAAAGAGAAATTCTGTGGGGATGATAGCAGTGGTGATGTTCTGCATCATTCTCACTTTCTGTACATCTAAACTGATATAAATCCAGATGTAGTGAAACTACTGGATATCCCTAAAAACTACGTGATTAGCACACGGTGGCTTGAAGTAGAAGTAATTTGAAAGAAAGCGCAATTTGAAATGAACTGATGAGATTATTTCATGTGCAATTATCTGGTCAAGCAATACTGCCGAAGCTAGCCCACAGGTCCCGTTTGACATATTAATCTAAGTAGTACATCCCTTAATGATCTCTTCTATTTCAGTTTATCAGAATGCGTGTATACGTTTACTATAAGGTATGTTTGTAAATTTTGAGTCGCAAGAACTTATTTGAGTACAACTCCATTGATTTTTGGCTCATCTCGATAAGCTTGATCATTATAATGATTCAGGTGAGCAAACAAGAGGCAAGAAGCAAGTCAGAAACCTCAATCACACGTTTGTATACGTTTGCTTACAGACATGACATTAATAACAAAATAGTTATTGTTAGGGGTTGGAAATACATCCAAATGTTTGCGGTTGCTCTGACGAAGGTCCTTGTGGTAAGTTTCCGCCTGGTTTGTTGGCCGAGCTTACCTTAAATTGCAAACCTCTGACTCTGCAGTTTCTGGTGCTCTGACTATCGATCTGTTGTGTTTCTCTTGCAAGTCAAGCGTTTGATTAAATATTCCTAAAGCTTGGAAAGTCAATACTTGTTTTCAGTGTTTATTTTGGTAATTTAAATAACAATGCATCGAAAACGTATAACATAATACACAAAGCTGGCTTCAAAAATGTTTGCTCGTCAAAGTATATTTGTACCCAGATTTAGAAATCACTAGCTGCGCCCGCAGTTTCACCCGCGTGGTGATGAAAATCGGTGATGATGAGGTAGTAGCCTGTGTATCAATCCAGGACATAAGCAATGTATAATCCAAATTTCATCCAAATCCATTCAGCCGTTTCTGCGTGATTGAGTAACAAACATCCATCCATCCAAACTTTCACATATATGATACTAGCTGCGCCCCGCGGTTTCACCCACGTGGTGATGAAAGTCAGTGATGATGACGATGATGAAAAGTAGCCTATGTGTTAATCCAGGGCATAAGCTATCTCTATTCTAAATTTCATCCAAATCCGTCCAGCCGTTTCTGCTCGATTGAGTAACAAACATCCATCCATCCTTACATCCAAACTTTCACATATATGATACTAGCTGGGCCCGCGGTTTCACCCGCGTGGTGATGAAAATCGGTGATGATGATGATGATGAAAAGAAGCCAATGTTTTAATCCAGGACATAAGCTATCTCTATTCTAAATTTCATCCAAATCCGTCCAGCCGTTTTAACGTGAAGGAGTAACAAACATACACACTCACATACACACTCACAAACTTTCGCATTTATAATATTAGTGTGATTAGTGAGATTAGCGTGATTAGTAAAAAGTGTGATTAAATTAGATTTAACATGTTTTAGAAACGTTGTAGTTATGTACTAGACGGAATTGTTAAGTTAATCAATGCTAAAAATTGCTCTAACAATTTTTCGCTGACAGACGTCATGATCCCGAGCAAAAACATAACAGAGTAATTTTAAGAATTGTCATATCTATTGTTTCTAAGTACGGCCGGGTATTTTCTAGTAAAATATATATTTATAAACAATGCTTAATCTAACCTAATTTATAGAAATAAAAGCACGAATTCAATAAGACTGAGTACCGCTACCGACCACCACTTTAATCTTATTAAATTTCAAGTTCCCACCGCAACAAAATCCAAGCTGTAAAGCTTGAAACGAATTAACAACTCAACTGAAGCTATTTTAACTTAGAGTTCAAACTCCCTTCCTGTTAAACTCAGTTTGGACAAGTTGTTAAATCTAAACTGCCTACAGTTTATGGCTCCTATTTTAACGTCCATTCAGTTCTGTCAGGAGTTTGTTAATTTGTTTCAAGGTGTTATTTCATTTTATGTCTAGCTTTCATAGTTACAGTTGGAAACTATTGATACTGAGATAAGAGTAATTATTTCATGTCTTCGCTCTTGAACAGATACAAGTAAAATGTCCCTTAGTTCTGCAAGCCTACCTTATTTTTCATAGCAAAATTTTCGCGTGTTAGGAATGTTTAAAGACCAAGGTAAGGTTTTTAAGCTGGTTTTATTGTTTAGTAGAGAAAAAAAATATATATATAGATAGATAGAAACTCTTCATTGTGTACACAAGAAATAAAAAATACAGACATATAAAAAACACGAGCTAGTAGCTAATATGTATTTGAATTTTTATGCTAAAGTTACATTGTCTATCATTTATTGCCGTTTGTAAGTATAAAAATCTAGCACGTAACAACATTTGGAATGCCCCAATATTCTTCAACGCCAAAGAAAACCATCCAAAAGTTTCTAGAGCCAAAGTCAATCCAATATTTCACTCTCCCAAATTGTTTCCCATTCAAATAGCGAGCGAAAAGAAATAAACTTTAACCGCCATCCATCCATTTCCCGAATAATCCCCGGGACACTTCATCCATTACTGGGTACGTGTCAGTTTAGACCTGTGACATATTGCTGGAGGAATAAAGGATCAGTTAGGCCGAAAATTAAAACCGTATATGATTTTTACCTCTATATTCTTTACCATATTATTGTAATTATCGTTTTCTTCCTAATAAGGGGTGTGGTTCTTGCAGGTTAAGCTGTGTATAGCTTCGTCATTTTTAAAGCTCTTTATAGAACACATCAATTTCTGTTAGTTGTTATGTTTTTCTAGGCCTGTCTTGTCTTTTCTTTTTTTCCTACTGTTCCTTAGGATAAGAAGTAGATACGAATAGTTTTTAATTTATTTCAACTTCTCGTATTTCTTTTTAACTGATTTAAAAAAAGAGGGCGGTTTTATGTTCCACTGTATTTTCTTTTTAATGTATATTTACAGATTTCTCCACCAACTATTGACCGATTTCAAAAAAATACCTTTTGTTCGGTAGGCTTTACATACAATTTGGTCCCATTGTCACCAAGTCAGGATTTGATGATGGGATCCCAGGGATATAGAAGGCAATCCTCAAATTTTATAAGCACTCATAAAGTTGTTCATAATTATAGTTTTGAAGTCGATTTTTAATGTGATCCACTTGTTAATTTTATCTTTTGAATAGTGACCTTAACTTTATCTAAATTTCAGAAAATTCAATATTATTTTAGAAAATTCAACCACTAAATTATGATTCTGTCTACGATGTAGCAGATCTAGAAAAAACGATTGTTGTCAAGCTCGCAATACATCTAAGATTACATCTACGCTGAAGGCCCCAAAAAACCGTATGTTTTGTAATTTTTTTACGGCCTCACAAACTATAACAACAACCACAGAATAACACCATATTTATTGGCAGGTTGTTCATCTACCGCTGAGGTAGAGCCCGAAAACAAAGATACCGAAAGCAGATCACATCCCTGTTAGCAATAGTCCAATTTTTCTCACTGACTCAATGTCTAACAATGTAGATGCTCCATCGCTTATCCCTGAATTTGAGGTTAAATTAATGATGTCACCAGTAAAGAGTCAGGAGTTATGATGCTATTTTGAGCTGAGAGCGCCACTTACAAATCAGATTGTTGCTTTAACAGGCGGGACAAGAGAATAAAGTCTGCTTGTTGACAATCATGCTGAGTTTGACATGTTTATATTTTGCAAATACTTACTAGAATTCTTATTATAGCTTTAGATAATAAACCTTATGTATAAAAGGCGATGTATTTATGTTCCATATGGACATCAAAAAAATTTGACCAATTTTGACAGGGCTTTTACTGGCAGATAGCTGATGATATAAGGAGTAATCCGCGCAGATGAAATCTCGGCGGATTATATCGCTTCTGATGGTAAAATCAGACCATCACTACATACTGTGAAAGTGTACAAAACTACACTTAACTTAGGTGTATAATAGCGTCTATGGTACCATTGGTACCATAAACATATATATGTATGTATATCAGTTTCTGGCAGCCATATTACAAGCTTTGCTTAGTTTAGGGTCAGATGACCATGTGTGCAATAATGTCCCAGATATATTTATTTATTTATTGCATAAATGAAACTATCAGAAGTCAATTTATTTTAGTAAGATTATCTGCGTCTTTTTCATTTCAATATGTAAGAAAAGAATGCCATCAATATAAGGGCTGTCAAAGTTAGTTCAGTTTAGAAAATGGTCTTAAAGAATCAACGCCATTGTTTCTTTTGTATCTCCTTGATAATACTTATTGTGGGTTGTTATTGTTACAAAGATGTATTTAGTTTCATCATAATAAACGATTATATCCTTCCACACAAGTCTTGGTAACGCAAATTCAGATTCAGTAACGCAATTATTTGTTTATCTATTTATATCGGTATGAGTGTATGAGTCATTTTACTAGCTTTTTGTCATAGTGATGGTAACTATAACATGTATGTATAAGTACAGTTGTTTCGTTATCCTTATCTCTTATTTACCCATTACAATTGATTTACGACTAGCGATTAGCTGTGCTCTCCCTTATCAGAGTTCATTGACTTAGTTTATCTATTACCTAAGCCCGCAGCGGTTACTTACTGTGGAATCTGGATACACATGTGTAGAAAGTTAAGCATAATCTATTTCTAGGATTTATCAAAATTCAGTATTAAAATGCTACATTTTCATGCCAAATTGCCAATACACAGCTTAGAATAAAAACTTATCTTTAGACGTAATTTTATTCAAACTCATTTTGAACTGATAGAAATATATAATTACAATGTGTAATCAAACAAAAATCACACCTCAAGTTGTGCTGTAACATTTAGAAATCAAGTAAACACAGGACAGACGCCGGAGGCTGTTACCGTAGCAGTTATATCACAGGGCTTCCTAGAGCTAGGCCTAGCAGCTGGCTAATGAGATACCTGCACTAGTGTTTTTAGCAATATAAATTAAGAACTACCTGGTTAGGTTATAACAATGTTCCTTTAGATTTTATGGAAATAATAGTGGTTTAATTATATATAGACGTTCAATGGTCTATGGATAAATCAACTGTTTTATGTAATGGTCTATGAAGATAAATTTTACAAGTGTGTATGTATTTTCATATTTTTAATAAAAGCGATTGATAATTAATATAACACGATCAACGGAAGCTATCAAACATGTTTTGTATAGAACAATAAACAACAATTCGAAAATCCCTACAGAATTTAGTCAGCGAAGATACTATGAATTTTATTGAATCAGAGGATAAAGTTACTAATGATATTGAATATATAATAGAGAAACTAACAATAAAATAAAACAATGGCGTGATAACATCATCAAGAATCGTTCCCACAAAAGAAAACTTATGTTTACTTCGAAACAAGGTCGAGAGGCGACGAAAGCTACAAAATTAGAGTGGCGCAAAATAGAATCAACTCGAGGAGCTGTTAGCGAAATAACAAAAGAAAGAAAAAAGAAAGACAGAAAAATATAGATTTTTGACACAAACAAAAGAAACATTGACATAATGAGTTAAAAACAATAAAATAATAGTTTCTGTCACAAGCCGGTCCTTACACAGCGAAAATAATTCAGTTATCAATCTTGACTTACCTGATGAGAAGTATCTCTATTAAAAGTAAATTTAATGCATTAAAACTGAATGAGTGGGGGAAGATGGTACATAATGTATGGTTTCTCAATATTGAGATCCGAATGGAAACTGGTCCTCTAGAACTGAACAATGGACAAGTGAACTTGTTCATCAAGAATATGTATTAGTTGTAACTCAATATAAAAAATCCAGCGTAGTTCCAAATCTGCGACACAAACAAAAGTAAAGATGTTAAAATGGAGAGTTTTGGGAGAATTTCAAACAATACTCTAAAGTAATATTGTAGTAAAACAAGGAAAGTTTCGAGTAATTAGCTCGGTCGAGTGTGATTTACAAGTTGCGAACTGGAGGGGAAATGCTGGGAATTGACGGAAACTTATTTCATTTTAGGATATTTTATTAAAATTTTGGATTTTTTTCTTAAGTTTTGGAAGATTTTTATGTTATTGGCGGTAATTAGGTATATTTTAGAAGTTGATTAATGTAAAATTTCTTTAGCAGCTGATAAATTAACACTGATGCTGCTACTGCTGCTGCAAAAGGTTGCTTATGTGATAAGGCCGCCACCCGCCAGTTGCTACACTAAGTAGTTCAAAGTCTTAAAGTATAAATAATTATGTCATTTCCGGTGTGAACAATAACGATTAAGGACATTTTGCTCTATAGAAAAAAAAGTAACACTAATTTGAGGTTTTCTCCCTGTATTTTTTTTTTATTCATTCATATAGCTATTTACTAAATGATGCCTACGATATCTTAGTATACAGAATTCACAATTATGAAGGGAACCATAAAGGTACATTTTACATTACAGTTAAACTTTTCGAAAACTATGAGAAAAACATTAAAAATGAAAGTATCGAAACACACGACTGTGTGTAAGCATGGTTTTGCTCCACTAAATGTAACTATAATAATATCATAATTATATTAAGCATTTGTAGTAACAAGCGTTGAGTGCAACCTCGCCATAAAGCTCAATTATAATCGTAATTTTAGATTTCAACATTACAATTGTAAGTTTTTATTCTTTCAAGCTTTACCTTCCTAATATCTAATTTCAAAAGAACCAAATAAAAAGGCACCGAATAAAAGATTCATACAAGATTAGCTCTTAATATATATTTATTTCTGTTCGTTTCTATCTGCCTTCGGGGCTCTCTGTAATTAGCCCCTGGAACGTAAAAGAACGTATAGAAATAACGTAGCTAAAGTAAATAAACCTATGTTTACGTTCACCGAGGGCAATAAAATCTCAGTTAAATATTCAAATGTAGGGAAATGAACGATATTTTAACTCTGAGTAGAAGCATTACTTTAGCTATTAGCTATTTAGGTAGGTATTTAGAATTTGGTATGAAGAATAAACTGGCCAGACCGTACTAGATTAGGTAAGGAGGAACCGATTCTAAATTAGCTAACAAGATTTGACAAACTAAAAACATTGCAAGTTTAAATAAAAGCTTGTAGTCATCATCATCATCATTTCAAACATCGATTTCCAAAATGGCTGGTCGGAACAGGCCTGCATCCAGCGTTTTCCTGCGGTTTCGTTTAGGTCGTCTGTCCATTTTGTGGGTGGACGTCCTACGCTGCGCTTACCGGTCCGTGGTCTCCATTCAAGAACCTTTCGGCCCCATCGGCAATTTGTTCTGCGTGCTATGTACCCTGCCCACTGCCACTTGCACCACTTATAAAAGCTTGCACTTAATAATAAAAGTACAAAAGACCTAATAATTCCCTGAAAACTATTTTACATCTCGCTACTCTAATTAGGTAAGCAAACACAAATAAAAGCGTGAAATAAAGTAGGCACAATCATGTTCAACCAATTTACTCATAAACAGCAATCAGCGACAATGCGACCGACTTATCTGTAGAAGTGGCTAAAAGAAGGAACTAAATGTATGCAAAAGAAACTAACAGTTTTGTAGATAAAATACGATAGTGGCTCCACTAGAAATAAGTTGGTCGCCTTTCAGACAAGCTTCCTCAATGGTCCGCCAAGTGTGAAACGTCAGGTACCGTTGCTCCGAGAGTACCGGTGGTGAACTACGGATACTAACGATTCAATCTACAATCATCCTAATTATCCTTTCGACATTGGCGTTATGACCAGAAACGGCGTATAAATCGCGTATCTGTCATCTAAAGTGAAGTATGTTTCCTTTCAAACATTTTTGGTGCATGTCTATTTTTCGTCCCAAGATTCGTTACTTCTTCGTTTTTCTCTAAAAAACTTTGTGTATAAAAACTTACTCTCTTACTTTATTTTTCTCTAACTAGGTATATAAAAACTTACTTTCCATCGTACATAGTAACTATAGCAGGTAAGCTTTACTTAAGTTTTTATACACATACCGATTATTGTCTGTAGCCGTGACAGCTTGTCAAGTTTCATATGCGACAAGGTCATTTTAAAGTAATAAGAGAACGTCGTTAATTCCAGTAGCAGTGATATTTATAGACTACATTTAGATCGCAATTATTGTATTAACAAAACCAATCATTCATCAAGTTTCTCATCTCAAAAAAATCACATCATGCCTTAATATACCTACTTAAGTGTAAATAATTATCAACATAAAAACCGTCTTCATAAAAATGTCGGAACTAGACCAAATTGGACCACACGGGGAGCACTAGCTTTCAAATAAAAAAAGAATCATCAAAATATGTACCCAGTCCAAAGTTCTGATGTAACAAACAGGCGAATTGAGAACCTCCTTCTTTGTAGAAGATGGTTAAAAAACAAATCACATTAAACTCAACTAGCAACCAAGCCAATAATACTTAAAAAATAATAAAACAACTTATTTTTTTAATTAAAAACGGGAATCACAGATATAAATATAGTAAAAAGACAATAAATACGAGTACGTCTAATCACAATGAAAACGTAAGCTTATCCAGTGAAGGCTCATAAATAAATCATCAAGCTATTTTTCTTGACACCAATCCATTTCCAACACTATCGCTATGAGAGTTATACGATACTGAAGTGGATTGTATCGTGATTCTTATATTTTGAAAGAGCCAGAAATAATGGGATTGTGATTGGGTTGCAAGAAAATTACCTACCTTACATCAGACAAAATTATCCATAAGGGGTAATAAGAAATGCTTAATTTTAACACAACTTTGGATTTTAAATCTTGAAAGCATATTATGTGTTTTTTTTTTCTATTTCTTAACTAGTTTCACACAACAAGGTACGAGTACAACTTACTATAGAAGTTAGAAGGTTCTAAAGATTTAAGACAGACTAACAGACGGACAGACAGCAGGAACTTATAAAGGTTCCTTGTAGCACTACGCAACCCTTAAAAGAGGTTTGCTTAAATGCATGCTTAATATGCTTATCAAGTTTAGGTACCTAATCCAAATTTAAGTAATAATAATTACGGCGCTCCTTTAGCAAAGCAGCGCCATAATTACGGTAAATACAAAAATTATGTTTTGTGTAATGAGCAACAGCATAATCGAAACAAAGCAGATTTTAGCTAAAATACAGTAATTTAGAAAAGAAAAAAAACTATTAGTTTGCACACTATATATGTATTAGATTGTACATTCTAATACCTCTCTTTCTTTGACTGAAATTAACGCAATTGCAATTAATGGTAAAATCAAGACACAGCTACTGAAGTATTCGTAGACATGTTATTTTGTTCTAGAAATATCTAAACATGACTTTGTTGCAAGCAATTTTCTTGAAATCTTGTATACAATAAATGTAAAATATAACATGAAATATACAATCCAAAGACTTCACATATTTTACGAAAATTAGAAGAGGAAACGGCAACGCCGTAAATCATAAAATATCAATATCGGGCGAAATGTGAATTTTATACAAGTGTCATAAAAATAGCATCAGCCCCAATCAGCGGAGTATCGATAAAAGTAACGATAATGGGCAAATCGATTTGCTAAATCGATATTTTAATGTCACCGTTACGAAAACCAAGTTTTCTGTTCGATTTTATGGTCTGTCTGACTATGGAACCGATATAATCAGTCTCCATTGTTCATCTATTGTGCTTTAAAACTAGTCAGGCAGCTCGCATTCGATTCATTATTACTGTTTTTTAAATCTTATTGTACAATTTTTTTAGTCTCACTGTTCCTTCATTGTATCGATCCTTGGAGTTCTATTTATATTGAGAGGTTTTGTGTCTAGGTCAGTCGGTCTTACTAAGAACGTATTTACTTTTACGCACTTATAAGGTATCTAATCCTTCACATTATATTCAGTTCATTGCATCTTTTCATTATAACGGGTGCTTAGCAATATCAAGTTTCATCTTTGCTTCAAGGTTATTGACCCGTTAGTTTGGTGATAACTTGCGGTTTCCTTCAACTGACCTCATCAGAACAAGTTTCTTTTATCAGTTAAGACACGGAGTCAGGTAAAATCAGTCCTTTCCAGATCTGTCCAGATCCGTGCCGTGACCATTTTGACAAAATTATGTTTCTTATGTTGATTGCAGTGGAGTTCAAATTCATAATTTTGATGGGGCATGACATCGTGTGTGACTATAACGCAAAAACACGTGGGCAGGACCAGAATACGTATCCTCACGACAGCGTAATATCGTGAATACTTCCTTTGGGTTTTGTTAAGTTATTTGATTGTTTTACTCCACGACTTAAAGTTCATTATTACACATATACATATATATTTAGCGGTATGCCCACTAGGCAAAATATGTTGAAATTATTTTCTAGTATTCTGAACATTAAAATGTTTCAGATATCTTGATGACTTGTCATTAAGTTCACACGCATTCCCGAGCACATTCGTAGAACACTTAAATGCGATTTGTTATTTGGGTTAACATTCCCCATGATTGCGTTCATAGTATAAAATATTCCGATTGTTATTTTCTTACGAATAAATATTATGCATTGGTTATGCTAGCGAGTTGTTAAATACGACATGGTATACATTATTGTGGATCGCAAATAGGTATATTAACTAGAATATATAAAAGGTAAGGTTCACTTTGAACTACCAAGACTAGATCAAGTTGGTAGATGATCTTATACTACTGGTTAATTAGTAGCAGGTTAGGTAGTAGTGTTGTTTCAAACTTTTTAGCAGGTTTACTATGTTGACAAATTTTAGACATTCTTTAGTTATTTCAAACTCGTATATAAAACAAAGTCGGGGTTATTCGAACTCTTATAACTCAAGAACAGCTAGACCGATTTTCATGGTTTTTGATTTGTTGTATTTGTCTCCGTCCGGAATAGCAGAATAACTATTTAAAACGGCTGGACCGATTTGGATGAAATATTACGTTCCTGGAGCGGTTCATAGTAGCGAGGCCGAAGGCCGAGCTTACACCTGTACGAAGAAGAAGCCGGGGCGGGTCGCTAGTAAATAATAAAAATAATAGGTTACTGATTTAAGAGTTGTAGAGCATCTAGGCTCTTATCATTAGTCGATTTATACAAACAAAGGACAAAATAACGCAAATCTTATTAACAAGCACGCTGTTTCTTTCACAACTAAGAGAAAAACAGCTCATAAGGAACCCATAATTGGCAAGGCCGGGGGCGGTAGAGTCACATTGTCACGTGCCCTATAAGACTTTGTAAGACAAAAACATTGAACATCAGTCGGATGATGTTATTATCATCAACATCGATAATGTTAAAGTTCAAAATATACACTCAATTCATCTAAAAATGAATGGTTTTTTCGTATGGGTTTTTCAATGTATATATTAGACTAGCTACGTTTCGCGGTTTCATCCGCGTAGTCTAAGTTACTCCTTATAACATCAGCTATCTGTCAGTGGAAATCACATCTAAATCGGTTGAGCCGTTTTAGAGTCCATAGGGAACATACACACATTGATTTTTATATATAAAGAAGCTCTGTAAGCAGCACTTATCAAACCTATGTACTTTTTCTGTAGCATAACTAAATTTAATTAATTCTTATGTTTCAGAATTAATACATTTTTGTTTTCAGATTTAGTATTATCATCTTTCATGTGTCAGAATTAATTAATTTTTGTTTCAGATTACTTTAATAATTTTATAATTAAAAATAATTCAGAATTAATTAATTTTTGTTTTAGGTTACGTTAATTTTAAATTTATGTAATTAATATTTTATATCAGGTTAGGCAAAATTAAACGCAATAAAATTAACATTATCAACAAATATTTACTAGGTAAATTTATCACAAATTCCTTATTGTACTTGAAGCGACGTAGAAGCGGAATTACACTAGAAATTCATCAGTAAAACAGTTTTGAAAATGGACTTCCGCAAAGTAACGCCTGATTCAATCAACTAAAAAATGTAAGCTTTAAATCAATTCCAAGTTCTCATCGAGTAAACCAATCAACATGTTAATCGTTTTACAAGATTATTTGTGAGCAATAATCTACCAGATAATCGAGACATACAGAAAGCGAAATTTCAATCATTAAAATTCGATTAATACATGTATCGTATTATGCACTTAAATAGAGTATATTCGTATAACTCATACGTACCTCATCACTGATCGATAAAAATTCCGTCCGTGCAATGCAAAGGCAGCGCAAAAACCTTCAGTATATAACAGTGAAAAAGTTTCACGCAAAAGGCATGTCTTGTAAGTTTACGCAACACTAGGTAACTGAATACAAACTGCTGCATTGGCGCGTTTTGGCAGAGTTTTAGGTAGACTGTAGAATAAATTTCTTACAAAAATGCCTTGACAGCCGTACTAATTTAACAAAAAAAAATATTTTCTGCGGATAGTCCAAAATCCTCTGTTTGATTGAACGGCGCTCTAAGCACATGTCATAGTTAATAGTCACACCAGCGGCCTAAGTACGAGTATTCGATACGTATCGAAATTCAAACAAATATATCAAAAGTTCAATTTCAATTGAATTCGATGCGTAAGTACTTCGCCCACTGATTTGCAAACTGTACGATCGTGAACTTTTCAGCCACAATGTGCTATCTATAGGTAGAATTCCCTTACTCTGCTTTGATGATCTGTTAAAGTACATAGGGTTAATTTATTGATGGTGACAGTGAACATCGGTGTATCTTAGTTTTTTTTATGCCATATGTGGCAAACGAGCAGACGGGCTGCCTGGTGGTAAGCATTCACCGTAGTCTATGGATACTTATAACACCAGGGGCATCACAACTACGTGCAGGTGTGAGGCAAAAGAGCTTGCGTGAATCGCACAGTGTGCATTATCTTAGATACTGCGTTCTGATAAAAATACTGTCCAAGCCATGCACAAAAACTGCACTAGTAAATAATTCATTGCGCACGTTCGTTACACTGTTGAATGATGCATATGGCACTAGCGATGACTGTTCATAAAATGTATTCTTCACTGGATATGGAGAACGGACCGGCGATTAGGGTTCTTTACTCCTTACAGCATGAAATACCACGTTTTGATAGAAGAGGACTTGGTCTAAAGCTCGTTTGAAACTTGAATGGTACATCTAATTCTGATACGACTGGACTTACTGGACTGGATTGAAGAATGGGGGCACAGAGAGTGAGTGAGAAGTCCATTGGGCAGGCCAAATTCTGGTCAAAACACTCAATATAAATTATTCACGAAACATCGACACGATAAGAAGACGTAATCTTGGGAACGCGACTTTTAAGGGATTCTACTTAATCATAAAACAAACAAGCTTTCAACGCCTGTTCCACTAGATACAAATAATCATTATCTTCATCAGTCCGAAGTCGTCCACTGCTTAGCATAGCTGAACATACTCGTAGGCTTTAAACTCCACACTGAACGACAGCCTGCTATCGTACACTGGATGCGGCTCTCACGATGTCGTCAGTCCATCTAGTGGAAGACCTAGTTAAGCTACGTCTTCCGATTAGTGGTCTCTACTCAAGATCCTTTCTACCCCATCTCTTATCGGTTCCTCGAGCGATTTGGCCTGCCCATTGCCACTTCAACTTGCAAACAAGTACTTATTCCAAACTAGCTGCACCCCGTGGTTTCACCCGCGTTATATATACCTCCTTGTAGGCGACAGCAATTCATTTGACTTAAATGACAATATTTTTTGTGAATTAGTCCCGTGGTTACTCATAAATCTCGGAATTCGTCTTGCACTGTCACAAAAAAGAGGTTAGCACCGGGCTAAATTTTTTTTGTAAGTCCAGGTGATCAAATCCATGCTTACTAGATACCTACTTCGTTTGTTTTCGTGCAAGTGGACCTTAGCTTTAGAAAATATATGTGCGTAAAATCAAAATACGATACGATATTTTCATAAATATTCCGCAAACGCTGTGAGTAATATTCAACGTCCAATAAATATCATGTTATCAAGTCCACGTATCCGTCGCCGAAGCCATAGTAGCTATTCGTTTTCATCCCCCACAACTGAACGGTAAAAAAGAACGGTGAATAACAGCGTTACTCGACAACATATCATGTGATAGCTGGACAGCGTAAATACGGTGCCACTAGTTGTGGACGGGGCAAGGTGTTACGCGGGGGGTGCTTGCCCCCGCTAGTTAACCTATCCATGCTAACAAGACAAAAATCATCAAAACAAAAAAGTACTTCCTGGATAGTGGATATACATTTAAGCGTGGTATATATCTGAACACATTATCGTTTCCCATCAGGTGTGATCGTGCTCAAATACACGCCCAGTCTGCTGTAAAAAACGAATACTTCTGATGACGACTGTCAAAACCCCCACAGGGAAAATGATAGAAAACACCCACCACGTCACTGATTATGTAAGGGACATTTTAATTGAATTTGGAATTTGTATATCGGTGCGCTTGGTACCTATGTGTCGTAGCGGAATGGCAAAATGGTCCAGTAAATGTTTTTGAGATTCAGAATCGCGCTGTAAGACTAACTGGGCAGGTAAAATCATACTGTCAAAGGTTTGCTTTTTCAAAAGTACTCGTGTAAAATAACAATAAAGTGTAAATAGTGATCTAATAGAATGAAATATTCAGAAAAAGACCAAAAACATATATAAAGGTTAAGTAAATAGATTGACTAAGAAGATAAAAAAGATAAAGTGTCTTAAGACGAAACTTCGATCAGTGTGTGTTACCAGTGATGACATACGGCACTGAAACGTGGTCCTTCACTACGGGCCTTATATGCAAGCTCAAAGTCGCACAACGAGCGATGGAGAGGGCTATGCTCGGGGTTTCTCTACGAGATAGAATCAGAAATGAGGAGATCCGTAGACGAACGAAAGTTATCGACATAGCCCACCGGATTAGCAAGTTGAAGTGGCAGTAGGCAGCACATAGCACGCAGAACAGATGGCCGATGGGGCCGAAAAGTTCTCGAATGGAGACCACGCACCGGTAAGCGCAGCGTAGGACGTCCACCCACAAGATGGACAGACTTCAACCGGCCCTTTTGGAGATCGATGGGCCTATGTTCAGCAGTGGATGTCCTATAATTGAAATGATTATGATAAAAATAAATATCACCTAAATTTTATTCCACCAATGTCACCATACTCACCATGTATGATGTACAACTGGAAAAAAAGCTATGCGCAAAACTTGAACGTTTCATCAGCGAAATAATGGTGAACGTGTTTTAAATGAATTACCTAATAAAAAATGAATCATTTGATTTTTGGACCTGACTGTACCGAACAAAAGTAATGGTTTGCCAAACGGGATTAAATTTATAGAGAATAAAATAGTTTAAGTACAAAACGCAACTTTTTAGTAGGTATAATGACGAGATTTACCAAATGGGATAGTTACGAAACGGGATGTACCCGCTGCCGCTATATTTCTCTAGAGTTCATTTGTTCGTTAGATGCCCCAATAGAAACGGCCCTGCTCTCGGCTGTGCATTATTGATTTGTTGATATCGCAAGTACCTGACTTTCAACTCATCGCAGGTTCCGTTATGCACGATTTATGGAACGGTTTGAGGGGAATTTTCAAACTGTTTTTGCGTATTGTATGTAGCTAACATGTTCTTGGTAATGTTTCTTAGGTTTTCGTGATTATTATATTACTAGTGATGTTGCCCGCGACTTCGTACGCGTAGATTTTCATATAAACTTTCAACCCTTTTTCCCTGTCTGGGTGACTTCAAGTCAAAAGTGAATCGGTTTCTTCTTGGCAAGCGTGATTCGTCATAGGCCGCGTCATCGCTTGACATCAGGCAAGTTGGCGGCCAAGCGCAAGCCTATTAAATAATAATAAAAAAAACAAGCCACGTTGCTACGTTGAATTACAAAACTAATGTCTTAAAGTTATCATAGAAACAATGCATTCCCGAGTATTTTTTAAAAGAAGTTTTTTCTAATCTAATTCTCGAAACTTCGCTCGGTACTTAATATCCAAGTTTATGGTATGCTCTGAGAAATGCTCAATGATTTTTACCGTACTAAAGCTTTCAAAGAATCTGGTTTAGCAGTCAGGTAAAAGTTGTAAGATTCTTAGAACTTAAATTCTTGGCAAGTTTTACGGAGTTCTAAAGTTGGTTCCGTACAACTTTACAACGTGCTAAATGTTCGTTGATTTAATCTATGTTCGCTTTACGTGTTCTTTGACTTTTTACGGATAGGGGCGTTTTAATATTTCAACCTCAATACAATACTTTATTACCTAATAACTCCATGGTTACAAGTCAAACTTCTCCAGTATACTCTTCTACAAAATTGTATATAAAATTATATCTTAATAATATTATAATGTATGGGATTAATACCTCGGATCAGACTAATGAGAAAGGTATGCCTTAGTACAACTAACGTTCGAGTTCAAATGTCTCCATTTTCATATATAATTTTTTACTATACCGTTAAACCACTTAACGCAAAAACTGCAAATATAGCTCAGTAACTAATTTTTCATACACACCAAGAAACTTTTAGCGGCACCAATGAACTAACTAAATAAAGCCAATAGCCCATTTATAAAAAGATACTAACTAGTACATGTAAAAAAAGGCGATAAGACCGTCTGCTCGTTTGAATTCGACTAAAGGCATCAAGCCTAATGTAGGCCTGATGTGTTTGCTCCCGCCACTCAACCTTACCATAATATACTTATCCCTTTTTTGTATGATCTGATATGATTATATCTTACTAAAGCATACACTTACTAAAGCATAAGTTTGTAAGTTTTAAAAAAGCCTGCGTGCCTGATAAAATGTTTATAACACATTGCACTGTACTACCAGGATCCATGTACACTGGTATCGTTCGCGCAAAACTTTATGAGCCCTCTGAAGTTAGGCGCGAGGCCTCCCCGACGCCCTGTAAAGTCCCTCGGATACCTATAATATGCGTACTGCGCAGCCACTGGGCCTAACTTCAGAGGACTCATAAAGTTTTGCGCGAACGATAATTGTACACATCTGTTACAATTATGATTAATAAAGATATTTTGGAATTGAAATTGATTGTATGATCTGAGAGTTCAACCAAACAAGACAAGTGCAAACAATCTCTATTTTCTGTTTAAAAATACAACTGCAGATGAAAACAAGACCATCATTTTGTTTGTTAACTCTACGAGTACATACCGATCTATCAACAAATTTATTCATCTATGGTTTCCCCAATGAATCCACTAATCAATTCCTAAAAAAAGGCAACTTTAAAGCCTTATTACCCTTGACAGCCCCGTAAGCTCAGTTGGTAGTGTACCTGCCTTCTGCCCTTGGGGGCGTGGGTTCGATTTCCACCTAGGACAAACATTTGTGTGATGAACATTTGTGTTTGTTCTGTGTCTGGGTGTTAATATCTATTTAAGTATGTATTTAAATATATATATATATGTATGTATATCAGTCTCTGGCAGCCATATTACAAGCTGTGCTTAGTTTGGGGTCAGATGACCATGTGTGCAGTAATATCCCAGATATTTTTTTTATTTCTTTCGTCATATCATACATACTGGTATCGTTATCACAAACATTGGGTTTACAAAACCAAATCATTCATATTTCATTTAACTTTTCATTGTCAATATTTTCTATCGACGCTGCTCATTCCACAAATTCTCGTACAACCAAAAGCTCCAGTGGTAACGGAAGCAGATTTTATTACCAAACCTAAACAATTGCCACCTTTTGTTAGGTAATGGCCGTGGCCTTCAAGTTTGACGTCTCGACTTACTTTATTGTTTGTCTCTGATCCCAACCGGTTTTTACCAACAGGTTTCAGTTTGGGTTACGGTCCTCACACTCGCCACTTTAGTGTGGTGTCAAAAGTAATGCAGTTTGAGGGGTTGAGTCACAGAATACGTGTTGAGTTAAAAAGCCTTGGCGTCATTTTTTCGCGTTTGTAAACTTTGGTGGCATGCCGTTATTTTTGTTAAGTTTTTTTTTTTTAAATTATAAATAGGCTTGCGTTTGACCGCCAGCTCGCCTGATGTTAAGCGATGATGCAGTCTACGATGAAGCACGCTTGCCTAGAAGGAACCGATTCACTCGTGATTTGAAGACACCCAGATTGTAGTGTTGTGATGGTTGTAGTTACTGAGAGAATTCTATGAGATTATTATATCTTTATGTAATGCCAACATTACTTATTATTTACAATAATTGCAAGGTCAGTGTTCACATCAATATTTTTACTTGCAATATTGTGTGAGGGTGTGTGTTTTTTACTTCTTCACGGTGAAACGGCAAAATGGATGTAGATGAAATTTGGAATGGAGACTGCTCAAACCTTGATTTAACATGTAGACTACTTTTTATCCCAAAAAATATATCGGTTCCTGGAGAGAACGAGTGATACCGCGGGAAAAATATTAAAAATGGGAAAGATTTGTATTTTTGGATGTTTGTAATGAAATAACTCAAAAACTATTGAACCGATTTAAAAAATTCTTTCACTGTTGGGAAGCTATTACTATCCCCGGGTGACATAGGCTATATGTACATATTATATTTTGTAGCGAGGCCGATGGCCCAGCTTAAGCCCGCGCGAAGCCGGGACGGTCGGCTAGTATTATATAACTGAAAGATGATAATAATGTTATCACCTGGTAATTATATCTATGAATTATCTGGCTCAAAAACGATGTATCACTCACACACAGATCGAGTCGTGCTGTATACTAGAAGAAGTCGCCTGCGGTAGCTAGTATTTGCACAAGTATACAGTTTTATTATCTTCACCATAAAACAGAGTTTTCATCAGAGATTCTCTACTGTACCGTGTGTTTTAGTGACACGTCAGTTGCTTAACAGAGCTCACATTGTTTGTAATTTTACGAGCAAAACACTTTTTTTAGAAATATGGAAAAGTGTAAATACCAAGAAGTAACTGAATATACTAAATATATCATCTGGAGAGGATATTTCAAACAGGTAAGATTTTTTATTATTTATATTACATGGGAATTTTACTCACGTAAGATTAAGCCGGTTACTCCGACTATAGTTTCAACCGCATTCGGCGGTCTTTATCAAGGTGAATTCCCGTGTAATTAAAAATATTGTATGGATAAATATGTAATTGGGGATCGTTTGGGGTACCTATGGGCCGTCGTGTCCTATGGATACTTCAAGTGATCCCCAATTAATTAGATGAAAAAAGTTTAAATTTGTAATTAGATTTATGGGAGTGGCATGGTCGAATATCGACAAAACTCCTTTATAACAATAAGAATTAAAAAAAAAAAAAAAAAAAACACGTCAGTTTCCAGGTAAAATTTTATTTGTATTCAAGTGGTTAACTTTTTCACACCAACCCCGAAGTCACGAAAAAACATCAGCGGTTCTATACATTTTTATCTAAGCGGTTCTATAGTTTGCTATGATTTAATAAAATCTTTTCAGCCTTTTAAATGTAGTGTGTTTTAGTTGATAGTTACAATCTGGGTGTCTTCAAGTCAAAAGTGAATCGGTTACTTCTAGGCAAGCGTGATCCATCGTAGGCCGCATCATCGCTTAACATCAGGCGAGTTGGCGGCCAAGCGCAAGCCTATCTTACAATAAAAAACAAAAATGTAATCACCTCTTATTTAACCGACTTCAAAAAAGGAGGTTCTCAATTCGACTGATTATTTTACATTTTATTTTTGACTTTCAGAACTTTCGACTGGGTGAAGCGATTTTAATGATTCTTTTTTTATTTGATTTGGTATAGCTCTGAACTTTTTATGAAGTTGTTTTTTATATATTAATAATTATATCGGGAGATTTTTAAATTTTTACTTGTGTCGAGTGTGAACCATGTTTTATGGAACATGAGATATTTTTTCGCGATTGCAGATTTTGTTCCATAGTAAAACTTGTTTAAAATGATAATTATAATTTCCCTTTTCCGTGTTATCCAAGTATGTTTTCTTTCAATTACATAACAGCTAAACTGATTTGAATGGAATTAGCATTGGATCTTACTTCCTGTATTAAGACAAGCTTTTTATCTGTTTTTTCATCATCATCATCATTTCAGCCATAGGACGTCCACTGCTGGACATAGGCCACCCCCATTAATTTCCAAAAGGGTTGGAAGCGGCCTGCGTTTTCCTGCGGTCTCTTTTAGGTCGTCTGTCCATCTTGTGGGAGGACGTCCTACGCTGCGCTTACCGGTACGTGGTCTCCATTCGAGAACCTTTCGGCCCATCGGCCATCTGTTCTGCGTGCTATGTGCCCTCCACACTGCCAGTTCAACTTGCTAATCTGGTGGGCTATGTCGATAACTTTCGTTCGTCTACGGATCTCCTCATTTCTGAATCTATCTCGTAGAGAAACCCCGAGCATAGCCCTCTCCATACATCGTTGTGCGACTTCTATCTGTTTTTATCTTGCAAAAATTGTTGGTTCCTGTAGGATTGCTGGTGTAATCGTGGTCATAATCGAGTGTGGGTCCACATTCAACATCACACGATCGTCTTGCATGAGCTGTTTAGCTCTCATGTCAAGCCATCGTCGCTTTTGTCACTAGGTTTTGCTCCAGGGAGCACAAGGTCAAGTTCAACATTTCCGTGAAAGGTTTTCCACCAAGTGTGTTAGTGACACTTCAGTTGTCAATCTAAGCTGACATTTAGTTCAGTATCTATATTATTTAATGAACATAGTTATTACAAGTTAATATTTTGGAAATAATTATGGAAAAGTGTAATTACCAGAAAGTGAAGGGTAGTGAAACTACTGTACATATAACCCGGGCAGGGTGTTTCAAACAGGTAATATAAAGAATTTTATTTGATGACTAATTTAACTGTATTTAATTTATTTCCTATTTACTTATAGCAAGCGCCAGTAAGTGAACAGTTTAGGTTAGGTTTAGTTGGGGGTGAACGTCGAGCGAAAGGTATCTATTTTTACCTATATTTAATAGTGCGCGATAAGTCCCGATAAATATGAAAACAAGTGAACAGTTTATTCATAATTTTCATTGCACTCAATTATATATTTACGTAGCTTTCGGTTTTAAATTTATTTATTTATTTATTTCAGCCGTGGTCGTCCCATTGCAGGGCAAAGGCCTTCCTTTCTTCCACTCCTCTCTGTTCTGTGTTATGGTGTACCAGTCTGTTGCGTGGGAGTCAAGCTCGTCAAGGCTTTAAGTTGATGAATGAAAACTCCATATATTTTCTGGTGAAAATATAACGGAGATGCGCTTTAATTACAAGCTTCTATTAACTTGCAAAGTCTGTTAGTTTGTCAAATCTTGTAAGCTGAATTAGTGATTTTGATTCGGGCTTTTCGCAAAATAATTTCTTAGCGGTCGTGGTACACCCCATAAAAAATTCGTGGGTCAAGTAGTTTGGAATTTTCTTGATGAGTCAATGAGTGAGTGAGTGATTGAATGGTGATTCGCTTTTATAATATTATGTATATAAAAGATAGATTATTGTGTTACGTGAGAATTAATTGGTTCCAGGTGTGGCTGGCATTTGGAGCGTCGCTGTTCTTCCTCATCATGGGGCTGGTGCGAGGGTACTCCGCCTCGGCCATTCCTTCCATCCAAGCTTACGACCCTCACATCATTCAACACAGCGAACAGAAGTCGTGGATAGGTACGGATCACTGCGCAAACTAATCACAATTTTTTTAATAGTCCTGGCCTGACCAATGGAGACTAATCGAACCTGCGTACACAAAAAATTATAGATATCTATCTGACTTCCAACTTTACATAGGTAAGTACCTACTACGTGTCGCTGCTTCATTTTTTAACTGACTTCCAAAAAGGAGGAGGTTATCAATTCGTCTGTTTTTTTTTTTTGTTTTTTTTTACGCGAATAACTCCGAGTTTGGCCACCAACTCGCCTGTTGGTAAGCGACGATGTGGTCGAAGATGAAGCACGCAGACTTAGAAGATACTTTTGTTTGTTACCTCAGAACTTTTGACTGGGTGAACTGATTTTAATGATTTTTTTTTAGTTGAAAACTGGTGCTTCCCATTTGGTCCCATTTCAATTTTGCCCAGTTCTGATGAAGTCGGTTTTTTATATTGAAAATTATTCACATTCACTTTCCGACCCTTGAACCATATCCATGTCCAAAATCACGTCAATCCCCTGCTCTTCTGCGTGAAAGAGGAACAAACAGACAAAAATACACTTTCGAATTTATAACATTAAAATATGATTAAGTATGATTCCAGCAGCGAGTGCAATGTTACCTACATTATTCCCACTAGATGGACCGACGACATTGTGAGAGTCACGGACATCCAGTAGATGCAAATGGCAGGATGTCGTTCAGTGTGGAACTCTAAGGGGAAGGCTTATGCTCAGCAGTGGACGTCTTCAGGCTGATGATGATATCGCTTCCTTTCCCCAAGTTATACAGAATGTTAGGCGAGTCTTTATTACCCATCTGATCTAAAACTACACAGTAGTACTTTTATGAGTGTAATGCCCCATTTAGAAGAACAAAAGGTTGAGATAATAATTTTATGACAACTAGACTTTACTTTTTTTTACGACTAGGCTTAGAAGAGATCACTTTTTATGACAAGTGATCATAAAAGTGAAATGTTAGTAAACTAGATGTATTCTGTGGTTTTACACGCCACCGTCCAGGAAACATTATATTTTTTGGATATTTGGTAGCTTCATCTAAAGAAAAGAAAAAATTAGGACGGCTGTCAAGGCTTTTTTGTAATAAAATTGTTGTAGCCACTTGCACCCATATAAACCCATAGCAACTGTGACGCGGAGTTCGACGCGTTGACATAAATAAGAATGTTCAGTCATATATCTGTCACAATACCTGGCGACAGTTTCCTTCTCATTTCCGTTCTATTTACTTCTCTTTTCTGTGAGCTTCATCATTATAAGCCCTGAGTTTCTCACTGTTGGACCCTCCTTTGTTTATGCCAGTCCCTCCGGTCTCTCGCTAGTCGCATCCACTTGTTTCCGACAGTTCTTTGTATGTCGTCAGTCTACCTCATCCTCAGACAGCCCGGGTTCCGCCGACCTAGTGTCGGCCACCACTCGGTTACTGCTGTACTCCACCTTCCATCATTACGTCTGACCATGTGTCCTGCCCAAAATTAAGTAGCTTGATAAAAAAGCTACTTAATTCTGGGTATATAATTACGTAGCAAATACCGCTAGACTGTGAAATGCGATGCCTGAATGAGTGTTTCCTGATAGTTTTTTAAAGTCTTCAAGTCACAGGGGAATAGGTTTCATGTAGGAATGCAAGCGTGCTCTATCGTAGATATTGTATTTCATAGCAATAACCTGTGTGTGGTAGTTTCATGACATCCCCGACACAGGGAATTTTAAGTGAGGATCTTTGAGTGTGAAACTTCGAACAAATGTTTGACTGAAATTGTGAAACGTTATTTAATTGTTTTCTTTATTCATATTCAGTACCTAAACTACCGAGCTACGCGTGTTTTTTTAAATATATAGGTAAACTTAAAAGGCAAAACTTTATGTAAATACACAATTTCATCTTTATCATTAGAGCCGTTACCGAGCTACGCGTTTTTTTATACTCACAAGAATTGCTCGTAAGTTATTATATATAGATATGCCTGTTTTTTCTTCTTCGAGGACTGAACATTTCATGGAATTCAATGTTCATGCATCAATAAAACATATTGTGTAGAATTCGACACCAAAGTTCAATTCTCGTACCGATAATTATAATACCGCCGTTTACTCACCGTTTAAACCTTCCTTGGACTACGACAAACATTTCAAACCCAAAATCAGCTAAATCGGCCCAGCCGTTCTCGAGTATTTTTGTTCGTGTATATATATAGTAGATATGTAGTTTCTATTGAGGTATGAAGTACTTATAACTCGTTATATCACTGAACGGAGAAAAAATATAAGTATAATAAATTTTTTCTTCGTTCAAGGTTGCTCTATTGTCAATTGGTTTTGCGATAGATTAACTTTACTATTGCATAGGCTAGTATATACAAATGTCTGATGTCCCTTCAACTTATTGTCAGCTGTTTTGAAATTTAGTTCTTAATTTAGTTGGCGTTTATGGGTAATTATATTTGTAGCGATTGGTTGTACTGCAAAATGTGAATGTATAATTGTTATTTTTTGAACGGGCAAGTGCTTTTATTAACTAAACAAAGAACAAGCTAACACTACAAAAACAGTTAGACTGCCCATCAACCGTTGAAGGTATCTAGATAATCTAAATGCTCAAGCTCACTATCAGTTAGCAGCGTACCCAGCATGCTGGTGGCATTACCATGTTGAATGGCAATGTTTATGCGTTGAGCCAGATACACGCCAGCATTTTATTTGATTTGCCTTTATACAGTTGATTAATAAATAAGTATTCTATAATTTATTTAAGTCCTATACGGTGCAAGTAAGGCATAAAGCTTCACTGCAAGAGATACTTTTAAGAATCTTATTATCTTCGTTCAAGCATTTTATTATTATGGTTTTGTACAGGCGCCACTCCATCTCTGAGCGCGTTCCTAGGCAGCATGGTGTCAGGCGCGCTGATGCAGTGCTTTGGACGCAAGCGCACGCTCCAGCTGACGGCGCCGCTGTGGGCCGCCAGCTGGCTCCTACTGGGTTTCGCCAAGAGCTTCCCCCTCGTGATCGTCGGGAGAGCCTGCACAGGAATATGCGCAGGATTCATGCTCGCCACTTCTCAAGTTTATGTAAGTTTCAGTTAGATTACAAAACGATTAAAAAAACTATCGTTAAATCCTTGTATATGAAGCTGTTCCATATCCTTGTACAATGTGGAAAAGTTTTTTCGATGGAAAGTTAATTTTTACTGCGATTTAAGGCTTATGAGACCCCACAGTAGAAGTAGTTTGTAACTTTAATTATAAGTTGCCACAAAAAGTGTACGTCTCCGTTTGTTTGTATGTAATTTTAAACGTAAATACTGCTCTGTAGTGTATTTTTATACGTTTTAGGTAAGTGAATGCTGTGATCCCGAGATCCGCGGCCGTCTGGGCTCGATGCCGACCCTGTCCATGTCCCTGGGCATTCTCATCTCATACGTCGCCGGCAGCTGGCTCTACTGGAGATACCTCGCTTTCTTCTCGGCTATTTTCTGTGGTAAATAAATCAAAACCTGTAATATTTTTCTCAGTGTTGCTAAGTAGTAGGTATGAACTTTTTGTCGAACCTATTTGGTTTTTGCTTATTCATTTTACTTTATTGGTAGGAGGGGTTCATAAGAAAATCTTATTTTACATATAAGTCTACTAAAATTCCCACAAGCCCACAAGGTTAAACACCCACAAGATAGACAGACGACCTAAAAGAGACCGCAGGAAAACGCTGAATGCAAGTAGCTTTCAACCGGCCCTTTTGGAAATCTATGGGAGAGGCCTATGTGGACGTTCTATGGCTGAAATGTGATCGAACCCCCAAAGTGGTCGAAGGGTATCAGACGGGCTGACCCACAATGGATTGATTCATTGATAAAATCTTCTGGCTTTTTCAGTGGCTACTTTTGTGGTACTTCTGCCACTGCCGGAGTCGCCCGTGTGGCTGGAGGGGAGAGGTCAGGACCCCTCACGGTCCGTCAGATGGCTGCGCCTCTCAGCACGAGCCACTGCTGCCGTCAAGGATGACACTAACGAGTACGTTGTGTGTCAACGAACCACCTACTTTCATCTACCTACAGTATTCACATTTCTCTGCTAAGGTTATTGAGCGGTAAGGTTTGAAGCAACCTGGTGACAACATCGAAATATAGAGTATGACCATCATAATGTTTAGAGTTGCATGGGAGAGTCACTATCTTGTGGGGGAGTAAAATGTAATAGGCTCTCGTAGAATATTCAGATGATTCATTTGGCCAACTACACAGTAAGTTGGTTAGACTGTGCACTGCTTTAATGTATTTCTGGACAAGCATGTTGATCCTTGTCAGTATTTCCGTATGAGCCAGTTGATGCAGAGTCTATTCATATGGCTAAGAAAGGAAAAAGTTCAAAAAAGTTGCACCTACATTCAGTTACGAGATGTCAAGATTAATTAGTAAAATGACTCTATTTTGTAACTGTAGACCTGTAGTTGTAACTGTTGTTGACCTTAGTAGGTTTTGATATATTTTTACAGAAAAGTCAAAGACCCAGACAACCTGCCCAACCTGTTCACTCGCAAGGTGTTCTTCTCATCTGTGGTGATCAAGCCGCTCATCATTGTGTTGTCGCTGCTCTTCTTCCAGCAGTACAGCGGCATCGATGCCGTTGTGTTCTTTACTATAGAGATCTTCAAAAACGCAGGTGTGGAACATACCGAGTATAAAGGATATAGATCTGATTTAGTAGTGTCTTGGTCATTATTATCCTATTGCGTTCTAAATTTTGTTTATATGGTACGTTACGTTTTTTTTAATGCCGTAGCTGGCAAACAAGCAGACGGGCCGCTTGATGGTAAGCAATCACCGTTGCCTATGGATACCTGCAACACCAGGGGCATCACAGATACGTTACCGACCCTTAAAGACTCTATCAACAGCTCTTTTGAAGAACCCCATATTGAAGCTACTCGGAAATGCCGCAGGAGGGAGCTCATTCCACATATTCGTTATTTTCGTATACATACTCGTCGTAATTTATTAAGCTACTTAACCCATACCAATTTTAGGTGTCCGCACCCAAGTACCCAAAGGGTGCAACAGGACCATATTACTAAGCATAAGTTGTCTGACTGTGTGTGTCTTTAAATAGCTGCATCTTTTGATCAGTAACAAATAAGTCTGTTAATCCAAAAGCGTTTATTTTTGAGGTTCAATAGGTTTATTTTATTTTTGTTTTTCAGGAAGTACATTAGACGCAATGACGTCGACCATCATAATTGGCGTGGTGCAGCTGGTGAGCAACGCCGTCAGCACCCTGCTGGTGGACCGCGCGGGCCGGCGGCCGCTGCTGCTCGTGTCGGCCGCAGTCATGTGCGCCTCCATGGCAGCCATGGGCTCAGCTTTCTACTTCCACTTCGAGAATGATTCTTGGCTCGGGTGACACTTAAATTTATCGATATCAGTTCACATGGCGTACTTTGGGGAGAAACCTATGTCCAGCAAAGCAGTTCAACGCTGGACATATGCCTGTCTCAAGGCACACTCTCAAGTTTCTGGTCTTGTTATCAGTAAAGTCATTTCTAATTTATTGACCACGCCTCAGTACTCCATTACTTTACGACCTTTTGCTTGACATCAATAGAAAACTTAATGGATTTCGCATACTTTTATTATTCAATATTCTTCTTAGATTCCTCATGCCCTCGAATTTCGTGTAATAAATCTATGTAATTGAAATTACAACATTGACAAACGCGGAGATCTCTGATCAGACAAACAAAATTTATCAGATAATTATGTGGCACATATTAACCTGTCTTCTTGTAATGTAGTTCCATGATTTTCGACAGTCACTGAAAGTTTTGTATCAGCCAATATTTAAACTTCACGTGCGTGATGTTCACTAGATACCTGCCGATCTTCAGCCTGGTGGTATTTATGGTGGGGTTCTCGCTGGGGTTCGGCGGGGTGCCGTTCCTGCTGCTGGGTGAGCTGTTCCCGGCGCACCACCGCTCGCAGCTCTCTGCCATGGCCAGCGCCGTCAACCTGCTCTCCATGTTCTCTGTCGTCAAGTCATACCACGCCCTTGAGGTCAGTTCTGTCTACTTACTATTTACGAGCGAGTATGTGGCATGCACT
This sequence comes from Agriopis leucophaearia, assembly GCA_949125355.1. NCBI lineage: Eukaryota > Metazoa > Arthropoda > Insecta > Lepidoptera > Geometridae > Agriopis > Agriopis leucophaearia. The sequence continues at coordinate 1,329,786 of OX421270.1, forward strand.
ACACTGTTAGTACACTACGATTTTAACTGAAACAACACTCAATACAAATAAAATCCTCGTGAACTCTACACTACACCACTTTTGATAATTATATATTTATCTACGATCAAAATGATGACCGTTTATGACATCAAATTTGAAATTCGTGCCATCGAAATAATGCAAAACCTAAATATAGCTCAAGATCAGAATCAGGAGTACAATCAATAGAACTATTAATTTAAGCAGGTTTTTTTTAAATAAATTTTTATTTTTAAATGCCATGGGTGGAAAACAAGGTAACGGGTCGCTTGATGGTAAGCGACCACCGTCGTCAATGAATACCTCTAACACGATGGGCATCACAAATACGCGAAATTTAAAGATTCTATTAACAGCCCTATTCCTTTCATAATTACTTTATCTAAAACTCTTAACCCTCAATTTGCGCTGTGCTTTTAAAGTGAAAAGCACAGCGCAAGTCATGACGCACATTGAAAAAAAACCTACCTATTATGCATTTTCATTTCAAGACAATGAAGGAATAATTCTCGCAGTTAAAAAACTAAAAAAACACGCTTTAAAATTGCTAATTCCGAAGATCCTGGTAAGGATAATGGGACAAACTATTCCAATTATTACATTGTCATCAGTCCTTGATACGTGTGCAAAGTTTCAAATCAATTCTACGTTTTGAAAAGGATGAAAATCACGTTCAAAGATTCAATTACATAGATACATACCAAGCTAATAAAAGTGTGTTAAAAAGAGACACCAGCAAGAAACTTACAACGCATTCCATTAAAAAAAAAAAACAATTATATAATATGTATCTTTTACAATACCGTAGCGAAAACTAATATTTTTTATTTCATCATATTGCCACATAAAAAAATCATTAATGATGCGTAGATGTGTTTTTATTTTACAGAGCTTCCTAACGTCTGCTGGCACATTCTGGGCGTACTCAATATTCTGTGCCTTGGCATTTTTCTTCGTCCTGTTCGTGGTTCCCGAGACCAAAGGCAAGTCTCTCGCGGAGATCGAAGCTCACTTCCGCGGGAAACCCAAAGTCAACAATGGGGAGATAAACGCTCCACTACAAAGTTAGCACCAAATACTTTCAGAAAATAAAATTGAAAAACTGTTACAGCGAGAGTGTATGATTATTAGAAAATTTGGCTGCGTAAGCCTATACCTTTACATAAAACAAATAAATTAACAGTCCAAAGTATTTTTTTTAAACAAGCTTTTATAATTATGTACAAAATTTCATGTCTGTGCTGTTAATCGTTTAGAACTTCCCTAGTTAGGAGCCAACCTTGAGTGCAGTAGTCATGATGACACTAAGATTGGATTATCATAATTCAATACGTATACAACATTTCATGTCTGTGCTGCTAACCATTGAAGAGTTCCCTAGTCTGGACCCAACCCTGAGTGCAGCAACCATGTCATGTTAGAAGTTAAAAACGGCTATCATAATAGAATGCATACACAAAATTTTGTATCTGTTGATCGTTGAAGAGTTCCTTTATCTGGAGCTATTCCTGGATGTCGATTGAAGCCATGTTTACCATAAAAGTTCATTGTCATTTGAACTGAACCAACATGTAAAAATTCAACTCCGTAGGATAAGAGGAAATGGTTCTAACTTGCAAAATTTGACCCAAACAAACAAACTTACAAACATTGCATGTTAAATAAAAGCTTATAAAAATGGCAGCATATAATTTGTCATTAGAGTAGTAGTAGAAAGTAGAGTGTATTTTTTAATTCTTCAGAGATATAATTTTTCAGATTATTCTAGCCATTGAGGACAGGTGACCCTGCATTATTAAGAAATAGTTATCCAGAAAGACATTAATATTAATTACACAAAAAATCAGGAAGTAGGTAACTACACTTAACGGTGTAATATTATAATAATACCTTTGGTTATTGGTTAAGCTTTAAACGTCAAAAAGATTTAAGTCTATTCAGAAATGAAGCCAAAACCTATTAAACTAAACTAACTTTACTCGAGTCTTCAAAGTTGGTATTTCAGGAGCAGAGAGCTTTGTATACGGGACTATTCTCATTGACGAGTTTATCTTCAAAGAGAGCATTAAGCTTTGTTTTAGTATTGGATAAGGAGAAGATGAAACAAAATAAGTATTGTAGTTTTAAGGCTAATTATAAATGGTTTGCAAGTGAAAAAAAAAAAACTGTTAAAACTTCTAATGTAACGTTTTACAATAATTAAACTAAACCTATCAATAATAGACTAGAACCATAATTACAATTTCATCGAAAGAAGAAGAGAGATTGTATAGTTGGTCGGTATCTGTCGGTACCCAGTTCAATCCTCGACTTTTATGTGCAGTTTCGATTCGTTCGCTCAACAACGGCGAAGGAAAACATCGTGAGGAAACCGGTTTGTCCAAGAACTTCAAAAGTTCAAAGACATCACATTCACCAACATGCATTGGGCCAGCATGGTGGATAAGGACCCATCCTCTCTCTCTGAGAAAAGGCCTGTGTCCCAGCAGTGAAAATATGAAAAACTGATAATGATGAATGAACTTAATCACAATTTCGTCGAAACTCACGAACCTGTAATCGGTAAAGTTGAAATAGTTTATTTATTTAATGAACACCTACGTGATGTACGTCATTACATTACATAGGAGAGGCAAGGCACAATAATTTGGCTAAACATCATCACAATTATAGGTGCAGTTCTTACTATGAGGATATCAAAGATTAATCCAAAACTGAGTGTTGAGAAAAATCAAGAAGTATGTAAAAGGATTGTGTAATGTAGGTTTATGATGACAAATTAACAAACAAATCCCTACGGACAGAACATTGTTGTAAACTACCTCGTGCCAAAACCCTGTAATCCTTTATTCAAATCAAGCTCTAGCAACATAGTTATGCAGCTGTTATGTTACATTAAATTTTGAATAAATTCCGTTTGATGTTCAACATAAATTATTACATGTTTGTGATCCGAGTGTCTGATGGAGGGTGGAATCAACCCTGAAGATAAATGATGCATCAAAATGTCCGATATTAAACTTGATATCAAATATTCCACATTGAAATGGTATGATAATGGTCATAGCGTTGACGGTTTTTAACCCTCGACGCAGAAAGACGGATGTTATAAGTTCAACTTGTGTATCTGTCTGTGACATTATAGCTCCCAAACGGCTGGATTGATTTTGATTTGGTAATTTTTCGTTTGACGGGGGATTTGATCAAGAGTGTTCTTTAGCTTATTCAAGAAAATCTGTTCAGCCGTTTGAAGATTATCAGCTCTATTCATCATCAACCAGAAGACGTCCACTGCTGAACATAGGCCTCCCCCTTTAACCTCCACACTGAACGACAACCTGCCATCTGCATCCACTGGATGCCCGCGACTCTCACAATCAGCTCTATTATTATTATTTTGTGTATACTTGTGTTACACCATTTTCTAAATTAAACTACACAATCTGATAGGACTAGAATTATGGACGACATCTTTTTTTGTATCAATGAATGAGGAAAGGATAGCAACTGTTTTAGACATTTTTCCTACAGCCAATCAACACTGATTAAAGGTTCTATGACCAATCAACACTATAACAAATAAAAAGTCAGCTAAAAACACACGGCTATCTCACTCGCTCATTTCAAGGCTTATGAAAATAAGTAAATTTTAAACCATAGTTTTTTTGTATCTTCTCAAACATCTTATGAAATATCAACACGTAAATGGCTTTATACATTGCAATGTTAATCTAAAGATAATGCCCAATCGAAATTCAAACTGTCACTGTGATGTTTTTATGTAAAAAAACATTGAAAACGTTAACTATGGCAGTTGAGTGCATCCCTTATAGGAAGTGGTATTGATTGTGCTAAGAGTATTAAGCCACTATCATTCTTAGCCCAAAACTGTTAAACAGAGCTTCGATGATATAGTTAACCAGCGAAATGATTTTATTGCACTATGTACACAACGCCTCTAGAATCCTGATAGGTAATGTACCTACCAGAATTCTAGAGGTTGTTTTGTTACCAACTTGACAAAAACCAAAGTATTTTTTGATTACCGAGCTTCCAAGTTCCTATTCCGTTTACATAAAGTCCACAAAATGTAAACACATCTTACATTCTCCTGTTTATTGCAAATGTTTGAAGAAGTTTACAAAACCCTTTTTAGATTCCACGAAACTTGGAACATTAATATAAATATTTATGAAATTGTTCATAAAAACTTCTATGCTCTATTTATCACATTCCTATATTTTAATATTAACATTAATCGAGTGCGTTTTTATGATCCTTAAATTTTACCATAATCTTACACCGACCCCGTAAACTTTTTCAATGCTGTTAAAGCAACTTTGATTCAGACAATTAGATTAAGTATTGCCTAACCGAAATTGTTTTACGTAGAATAAAGGAAACCATTACAATTTCTCTTTATTATATTACAAAGTAAATAGCTATAGGTAGTAGAGTACTAACTACTTGCATCATTCGCAGTTTTATATTCTACCAAGGTATTTAAAATTTATCCATGTCATTTGTTTAATGGTCTTTGTATGTATTTGTTGCGCGATAGAATCCGAAACGTGGATATTGGACAAAGAACCAGAGTCATCGACATAGTTATTAAAATTTGCAGGTTGAAGTGGCAATGGGCAGGCCACATCGCTCGAAGAACCGATAACCGATGGGGAAGAAAGGTTCTTGAGTGGAGACCACAAACCGGAAGACGCAGCGCAGGTAGGCCTCCCACTAGATGAACCGACGACATCGTGAAAGTCGCGGGCATCCAGTGGATGCAGATGGGAGGTTGTCGTTCAGTGTGGAGGTTAAAGGAGGAGGCTTATGTTCAGCAGTGGACGTCTTATGGCTGATGATGTATGTATTTGTTGATTAGCTTCTGCAATGTAATGCCTGATCCAATCAATAGTATATATATGACTATGTTGATAGTCAAGATTGCATTGCAGCATAATTTCTATTGCAATTTAAAACCAGTCAATAAATACAGAATACCTATAACGTTCTACAGAAAAATACCGATACGGAAACAATAAAAACTGTCTGATTTAACAACAATCTCTACGAAAAAGATTACGAAGGCAACTCAGGCCGTTCTGGCACTTTCGGTAAACAATATTGGCTGTTCTTGTGCTGTACTTTTTTCTCGTTTCATTCTGCCAACAAAAAATAAAACATTCGTAGCAGTAAAGGCGTCTAAATGTCAAGAACGTGGACGAGTGCTAAAAATCGACACTTGCGTGACTTTACCTCGACGATTTTGGCTCTTGGAATTATGAAGAAATGCCGTGTATTGTTTGGGGTTTACGTGATCGATAAACCAGGTGAGCTGCGATTTATAACGTAGGTTTAATTCTATTGTTAACGATTTGTTGGGGAGACTGCAAGAGTATTTACGCGACCAAAATGTTGGCTGCATTTTGGTCAGAGAGTTAGACTCGCAATTCGAAAGGCTGCGCGACCATAATTTTTGAATTGAAATTAGAGATCGTTTAAACTATCTATAGGTCTTCGTTGCCTATGATGATGATATGAGGATGCATATTGTAGCATATAAGCTACAATACATCCTCATGTAGGCGCATGATGGTATGCATCCATGAATGGTAGCACAATACGCTAGCTGACACGAGCCAAAAAAATAAAACAACTGTCATTTTCTGAGTTTGCATCGGTACATGTCAAGGTGAGTTTTTTGACACCAACATGTAAACAAAATATGGAACAATCGAAATGACTTGATCAAGGACGTTTTAAAATCAATTAGGCCTTACAACGTCCTTGGACTTCTGCAATTAGTTATTTTAGTTTTTGTTTGGTTTATAGGTAGGTATTGAAAGTTAGATGTTGTTCCTACTTAATAATATGCCATTCATGTGGTATAAACCTTGAGGATGCCGATATTCGTTTGTAGAGTCGCAAAGTAATAAAACAACCAGAATAAGTTCTATAAGTAGGTAGAGTATTATCTTTACTTATTTTAGTTTTTGAATGATTCCAGATTCTACTATTATTTTCATTGAAACCACAATTGTAATATTAAACGTGTTGTTTATCCCTCCTTGAAAGTTTGTTAGTCATTCAGCAGAAGTAAGTTAATATGTATGACAGATGGTTTGCAATACAACCTCAAGATATAAATACCTATAGATTTATCTTTAGGCAAGACCATTGCAACTATTGAATTATTGAATAGCTATGAGCTACGTTGATTACCCGACTTTGCAAGAAGCAGGGTTACGTTTTTCGAGTACATATGTATGATGGTTTCTTTGGCACGCCCTACAGTCTAAACGGATTGTATTAGTAGTGGAGTGACATAGGGTACCACAATATAAGATGGCGTCCGCAAAAAAAATATTAAGGGGAAAAATAGTAAGTAGCTTTGCTAAATAGATCAATATCTTATCAGCATCATAATGTAGAGCTCACTCAGCATATTTCAAAATATATATAACACTGCTACGAAATATTCTGTAGTTTATGAGATAATACGGTATGAAAAAGTTCTGTGTCTACATCTACGTGTAGGTATATAGGCACGAAGCTCGCCGCTGTTACTTTTCTTACTACTAGAATGCAGTCGGGTTATATTTTTTTTTAATTAGAATTTACTAAGTTTGTTTTATATTTTCTTCAAATACTAGACTCTTTTATTTGTAAGCATATTTGATCGGCATAGTTCGTAGCTAGTTATTTATAAAAAATATTTTGTATGAATGTAATAATAGAGATTATTACGTATCTCCTGTTGCCTAAACGGCTAGACAAATTTTAATGTGAGAGGTGTCGTCGTTAGGTCTGTATGCTTTTACTCTAAGAGTCTATATAAATGCACATTTGATCATGACGGTTTTTGACAGCTTAACCTTACCAATTCTTCAAATAACAAAGTTCTAAGATTGTCGTTTCGAAAAATGTGAATAAAAGCCAGGAAATTTAATTTTTTTGTCGGGAGTTTTAACATTTTGTAGAGTTCTTTATTTTCGAGAGTTATTTTTATTACTAACGTACGCACCTACTTTAAGAGTTATTAATTGATATCAATTCACACTAGTTATCTTTAAATGGCAGTGGGTGGATTCAATTGCATGCGTATTATCATATTAGCATCCTTTAGCAAATAATGTTCCTCAAGGTCATGATAATGATATGTGGTGCTTTGTTTATAATTGCCAATGGTTCATCCAACGTAGTTCATGTTTACTTCTATTCATTTGGTCGGAAGTATTCATTCATTCTTATATCCTTCCCTTTTTTTGTTGAGGGGTAAATCCACTTCAACGTCAGTCTCACAACGTCTTTGTCATCTCCCAGGGTTCAACTCTGACATCGAGTCTAGAGGACCTTCGACCATCCCCATGATTCATCCCGAGTCCAGAGGTCCCCCCTTCTGGTAGCATCTTACTATATGCAGGGGATACCGGTGCCGTATTCTATTGCACGGCACCTAGATTACTTTTCTTCTAATACATAAAAATCTCATGTCACGGTGTTTGTGGTCGCAATCCTCTTAAACGGCTCGACCGATTTTTATGTATATTTATGGTAGGTCTTAAAGTATTTTTGATCATTATCATCACAATTTTTCATCACCACGGGTTAAACTACGAGGCGCAGCTAGTATTTAAATTATACTTATCTAGGCACCCGTACCTGTCGATTATGTTAAAGTTAATTAATTAATCTTCGTAGCTTACTTTTTTATCTTAAACCTCCATTCACTTTTGCGTTTAATTCCGTTGACTAATTCTAGGCGGTTTGATACATTCGCTAATGTTTCAGTGAGTTCTATAATTATCTGTAGCTAATCAATCAATCATGCATTAAAATTCAAACGGCAGAATATGTGTTTAATCTTGAATACGAACCCAGTAAATACTGTACTGAGGTAGATTTTACGTAATGATAAACGTGGGTTTATTGTTTTCAACTAATTAGTTATACTTGGTAAAACTTTGTGCTTCTTCAATTTGGACTTCCATGTCGCTCAGTTATTATAAAATGGATGGATAGGTACGTTTCTGAAGCCAGGTTTATAATGTCACTCATTCTATGACTCCATTCTCCTTGGCTCCCCTTGTCGCAAACTTGTGAAATGTAGGTATATAAGTACTCACATGCACAGTTACTTAGAGGCCGTATCGATCTTCTTCGAGGCTTACCTACTGTAGGTATCTTCACTTGTTTAATCTTCACTTTTTTAGCATAATCACCTAATTGGATTAACTGCACTCGCCTCCAATGATTGCTTGATTTTGTTTTCTTTTCCCCCTAGATATTCTAATTACCATTCACCCTTTGATCTTCTGTTTGCGTTATCTGATCTTTTGTTTTATCAAACTTGCCCCAGGCTTCACTTGTTGACGATCAGTGTATTTGTCAGCATCTCAAATAGTGTTTAATGATTTCGTAGCTATTTTAATGAAGAGAAAGCTTCGATCTCGACCAACTATATCTACTACTACTCTACATTTGGTAAATGACAAAACAATTGATGATAATCGAGCAACATAAAGCATAGCAATTAACCGCTATCTGTATCTATAAGGTTTATTTAATTGAAACGAATCCAATTAAGTGAACCAGTAGAGTACGCGAAATAGGTTATCCAGCGTGATTTATCAGCGATAAACAGCAACGTCTCCCTAGAAACGGTGAGTACGTCCACAAACGTAAACACGAGCAAAGCAGTTATTTGTAATACACTACTGACCTTCAATAGCCACGACGTGGTCCCGGATCTGCTGCGCCAGCAATGGATCAGGAACCATCTCGACGAGATCGTAGAGAGCGTAGATCGAAGGGTGCACGCTCTCGAACCTCTGTATCTCCTGTCGGATCGACAGAGACGTGTTGAGGCATGCCTGAGAATGCTGCCGGCTACACATGGCTCCTCTGTAGCTCAGCATGGCCAGAAATCCGATTAGTACACAACACAACACCGCTGCATTCTCAACACTACGTGAGCGCGCCGATCGGAACTATAAAAACATTGAGAACACACACTGTTAAAATGATTCTATGTGATGAAAACAACAAATGTGTGTAGTAAACACTTGGCACTGTAATCGTAGAGGTTGTGATAGTGATGTAAATAAAGTAAACAAGCAATCAACAAGGAATGAGACGGCGCGAACGTGAGTCAACCACCACTGTGGCGGCCATTACCGGACTGGCGCGCGGCGTGTTTCCAATTTCGAAGGGCTCTACAGCTCTACCGGTGAAGTTGTGTTCAGCGCCATCTATGTGCTGTTCTTAAATTTAATACGTCTTGGATTGGGTGATGGTTTTCGTTAATTCTTAGTTTTAGAACCGGTGGCGTTTACTTTTCATAGAGCGTTTTGTGGTTCCGCGTTGGGCCACTGTTTACTGACTAGTGTATATAACGGAGGCTCGTCTAGTTTTTTGGTTAACCACTACTTCCAAACTCTTACGATACGAGTAATGAAACGATGGACAATGACATTAAAACTAAAGAAAAGCCTTCCAAAAATGATGACTATAGCAATTAAGTTTACTAAACCAGCAATATAAAAAGACTAAATATTGTCATTAGCATAAAATTAGATGTCAAAATCGTAAAAGTTAGGTTCTGTTACGCTTCAAGGTCTAATTCTAAAAGCCGAACTAATTTAAATGACTAAATGAAACGATATTTAAACATGTTGCCTAAACTGTTTTATAAAACTATTCCAGATATCATTCGCGGGTGGAAACCTCACTACCGCAGTGCGCGTTAATAATTACAAAATATTCACTCATAATCATAATATTTGCTCTTCAAACAAAATACTCTTCAAACAAAATACCAGCTGAAATTGCGCTCGTTTTAGTTTTCTTTTGTTTGCATGAAGATTACAAAGCGTTGGCTTTCTTGTTTGCTTTTCAGGATTCATCGGTTGAGAATCGTTTTACAGAGCTGTTAATAATTCCGTTTTTATGTCTAATGGACGTCGGAAAATTGAGCACTTTTGTTAAAGCAAACCAAATTTCGTCAGGTTGACATTTTAATGTACGACTAACTTAGACAATAGAGTTGGTGAAATGAGGAAACTAAATATTTTCAAAAACTTTTAGTTTTAGGCTTTTAGTTGAAGCCACTTGGGGGACGGCCCTGCTAAATATCGGCTTGATATCGGCCAGAAGTCAATGCCCGTTTTCACTAACTACGAACAAGGCGACGACGCCTAACTAAGGAACAGCAAATCTAAGCACAGCGTAATTTTTTTAAAATCTTATTTATCATCATCATCATTTCAGCCATAGGACGTCCACTGCTGGACATAGGCCTCCCTCATCGATTTCCAGGGCCGGTTGGAAGCGGCCTGCATCCAGCGTTTTCCTGCGGTCTCTTTTAGGTCGTCTATCCGTCTTGTGGGTGGACGTCCTACACTGCGCTTACCGGTTCGTGATCTTCATTCGAGAATCTTTCGGTCCCATCGGCCATCTGTTCTGCGTACTATGTGCCCTGCCCACTGCCACTTCAAACACACTTCACTTCTGATTTATCAATCCATCTTTAATAGGTGACTCCTAAGCTAAGAGTTTCCAGTAAAATATTTTTTTTAAGTTATCTTTGGTTTTGATGTGAGTGAGCGAGCGCGGTGATGTGAGTAAGCGAGCGCAGCTCAAGTTGTCAGTTTAAGAGAAGTCTATCATTAAGTAACCCCAGAATCGGTGTCGTAACTTTAGTTGACGTCTAACGTCACTAGTTATTAACTAAAGTTAGGTGAAACGTTTTTTTGCCCTAGGCAACTCCTAAATATTAAGGCATCTGATTTAGACGAATTCTATATAGGATTTGTGAAAACGGGCATAAGACTCTGTAGAGAGACGCGCCATTCGTCTCATCAATAACGAGGCGCTGGTTGTTTAAAAAGTTAATAAGCCAGTCTGTCCATAGTTTATTGCCTTCATATTAGAGAATCTGCACAAAAGCCGTTTAAGCTAATCCCGTCATCTAATTTCCGCCATAACTCATCGAGTCAGTAATTCCATCCTTACGTGAACTTTGGTAAAGTCCGCACGCAGCATTTCCAAAATTCCTATGTAATACGAACTGCAAAGGAATGGAATGTGCTCCCTGCCTCGGTATCTCTTTGTAAAGTACAGCCTGGATCTCTTCAAGACAAGAGTGAATACCGCTACCCCTGTTGGGGTAGCGTGCTTAGTCCTCATCGTTACTTTCCATCAGGTGAGTTGGGGTAGTACATCCATGGGTAAAACATGTGTACCTGTATTTATGTTTTTAAGATTTCTTGTTTTTAGTCCTTGTCACAAAATAAACTATCCGATTTCAGATTTTTCTGTTATTCCAAAATTTCAAGGTTTTTCGATAACCACGCATTTAGCACAGGAGCTTTACGCCTACCTGTTATAAACGATTCAGTTCAGATGATTGGGAAAAGTTGCGCGACCGCAAACCGTATCTCGACGAGTTAAGGTTTGCATGATTTTACAAACTGAGCGTATTCGAGCTCGCAGTTAGAGTTAGGCGTATAGCTTCTGGTCTTTCGCAGCTGCGAATTTCACTTTACACTATTGGTATCTATCCTAAGAACATCCCAAAAATCAAAACAGTGTTTTTTGCGATTTACGATGTTTTAAACGACTGGCCTAAAATGTTCAAGTGATACAAAGACGAAAAAATTATTATTTACTCCGTCATTGAACTACCCCAAGGCTACTACGCATTTATTAATAAGATATTAATAAGTTCGCAGTTATAGTAGCACAGGTAGTGGTAGGTAGGTAGTAGTTGAACCCATTGAAGCTATTTTAATCGAAATTGCTGAAGGTAAACTGCGGTCAGTGGTTTCAAGCGCGTGGACATTCACTTAGAAAATGTATTTTTTTTTCGCGATTAAAATCTGAAAGTATCATGGATACAAAATATCATATTGTTACCCTCTGGCCCTCCAACTAGGTCTATGAAATAAAATAAAAAATGACGTCAAACTGTTGCTCTGTTGCTGCGACAAAGAAGTACAAAGAAACTAACGAACAAACACACTTTCGCATTTATATTATGGCCTTAAAACGTCCAAAAAAAGCCTTTTAACGTTACTCTATGCTTAAAATTGCTTTGTCTCGTTTTGGCGTATGACCATTGCCGTCATTGAAAAGTTGAGAGAGCATTTTAAGCATATATAGATTGAGGAACGTTTTTAAGTAAGACTTACTATTTTAGTCAGTCTATTTTGGTGGGGTAACCAATACCTACAGAGGTCAATAACCTGTAACAGCGGTCCCATCACGTTGGATCAATTCGGGGTGGAAACTTCGAAACTTTACATCCTTAGGGACCCATAGAGACGCAAGAACCCCTTATACAATGCAACACTCTTATCTGATACAATCTGGGAGCCACTATCGTATTCTCTTAACAAAACTGTTAAGCCTCTCGTAAAATCGTAATTCCATCATTTGGCCAACTCTATTGATAAATTTGTTCGCTCTGTACCTATACCTACTTTCATCACGGATCTATTCAAGCGTTTGATCAAATTTGACACCCGAAATTTACCTTTTTAAGTGACTATTAAAGAAGGTGAAATATTTCAGTTCGATAATTCATTCTTAGTCTTAGTATTATTTTATATTATTACTTACGTTAAAATATTTGATATGGTAAATTAATTTTATTAATTAAGTTTAATTAATTTTAATTCATTTACTGTCTTGGCAATGAGATGTTTGTGAATCTGGTTTTTAGTAAGGAAACCATTAGGCACAATATAAAGCATAATCTTTTTAGGTTTACTGAATTTTATGTTATGTGAAAATACAGATATTTCATTTTCATAATTTCTAGTTTGTTTAGAGACTTGTAGTTAGTTTTTACTTACAATATTCTTGATCTAGCATTTATGTAATTTTTTTTTTTTTTTATATGTTTGCTTCTTTTAGGTTTTAAATATCTGTGTTTTAAATATAATATAATCATAACCTTAGGTACTTACTAGTCTGCTTCTCTGTAAAGTTCTCAAGTGTTACTGTACTTTTTATTTTAATTTAAACAATTTCTACGATAAGTTTATTTTACTAAGGTTTTTCTTTCAGTTTTGATTATTTTGTGTGGTTATAAATAAAATAATTAATTAATAATAATTATTAATTACATAAATTAATTAATATAATTAATATCTATTTAAGTAAGTATGTATTTAAAAATATATATGTATATATATCAGTCTCTGGCAGCCATATTACAAGCTTTGCTTAGTTTGGGGTCAGATGACCGTGTGTGCAATAATGTCCCAGATAGTCCCAGATATTAGTACAGTAATCTTCTTTTGGATCTCATAACTCTAACGAGACGGCATTACTTTACAAGTATTAATTTGTATGAGAACGATTCCAACATAAGGGTCGTCCAACATGGTTTATCGCGCAAAGAAACTCACGTAATGTTAGCAACTTTTTTAAACCCTCTCTCCTGGTGATACGTGGTAAGATTTTAGACAAACCTCCCCCTATCAAAATCACATTCATTTATTTGGTACAAAATACATCTAAAAAAAACCAAAATATTATCTTTAAATACAGTTATAATCTAATGTAAATCTGGAAAATTAAGCACCGTGATAAAGTAAATCACGCGAGCAACGAAAAATTGTATACACGTGATAACTCACTAAAAAACAAAAACAATTTAAAGAAAAAATACAAAGGTCTTGTAATATTTCGATATTTTTCCGAACCCCCTCCCCTTCTTCCCCCTTTCGATCCTCACGTGATAAATGGACGATCCCATACGACTGCAACTGCCCCGCGGAAGTTGCAGTCGTATGTCGGAATAGCTTTCATACAAATTAATACTTCTAAAGTAATGCAGTCTGCCGCCGCGGCACATGCCGTACCCATCTGCCGTCGCCTGCGGAATTCCACCTTTACACATTTATAATGTGTATGTTTTCCTAGGAAACACTTCGTAGTTACTGCATAAACGCAACTCACTTAGACTAAGCCATTGTTTATTCATTTATTTCAACTTCCTTTCATGTAATACTTCATTTATTTTATCAAATAAATAAACACTGCTAGTGTTTACTAGTTTGTAGTAGAATACTAATGATACACACCGCTGCATACCACTTATTTCATCTCGTTATCACTCACGATTGTATATTTAATAGATGTTATTTAATCACACTCTAGAAAACACCTTGTTTTGCAAAATAGAAAAATATGATAATATATGCATACCGAAAGATATGGCAGAGAGATTTTTGATTAAAAAACAATAGACTTTACAGAAAATTGTATAAACGTGATTAATTTTCCACCCTTATATTAGTTTTTGTTTTTCAAATTTCAATACCCTTGTTTAAAAAAAATACAATCTTTTTACAATCGGCGCAGAAACCGCGGATCATAAACAAAACAAGTGGATTACATTAAAAACCGAATTCAAAAATATATGAAAAACGTAATAAGTGCCTATAAAACTTGAGGGTTGCCCTCGATTTCCCTGGGACCACATCATCAGATCCTGGCTTGATGATAATGGGATCAAATTGGAAGTATTGTGGTTTTCTTATGTTAAAATAAATAAATAAAACAATCGGTCAGTGTTTGGCGGAGAAATCGGCGAACATACATAAAAAAAAAAACAGTGGAAAATAGAACCGTCCTGCTTTTTTTTTATTTGGTTAAAAATACAGACGCATAGAAAACCAAATTTTTTAGAGTCCATTGAAAATTAAAGAAAAAAGATTGGCTAATATTTTCATTTGTCGCTTTTCTTTTATCATAATTATCATCAGCCCATACTAGTCCACTGCTGGACATATACCTCTCCCGCAAGGCACATCACACAGCCCGATCTTTAGCTTTTCTTTTCCAGACACTGCCAGCCGTCATATGTATATCGTCACTCCAACGAGTCTCAAGGCGTCCTACACTACGTTTGCCGATTCGTGGTCTCCACTCTAGAATACCTACGTCTTCCCCAACGGTTATCGGTTCTGCGATAGATATGACTGGCCCACTGTCTCTTCAGCTTGTTAATCTAATACGCTATCCTTATTTCGATGAAATAGGTAGAATCATTTAAATGTGCAAAATCATTTCTGATGTGCAGTTACAAATACCTACTTTATTTTTATATTCTTATTCAATTTACATCCTATAACATCTATAATCTTATTGCCAATATAACTATACTTACTATATAAAAGTGTGTTAGTATTATCTTCAATTATTTTAACTTATTTCCCATTATTATCACTTACCATTGTTTACTTCACTGCTTTAAGTTACGTCACTTTATGTCCGATAGCATCCACTTTCGCTGCTATCAATCTAGTTCTAATATTATAGGCGAGATGTCATTCAGTTAGGCATGTCGATTCTTCCTGAAAAAAATCGATTTTTGAATCGATTCGAATCGAAGTCCACTGAATCGATTCTCGATTAAATCGGCCTCTGGAAGATCGATATTCGATTAATCGATTCGATTTTCCAAAAAAAAAGGTTATTTTTTTAAACCGATTCGATCTTCTATTTGGTTAGATTCTCGAGGACAAATATATGCCTACTATTCAATTTAAAAATATTTTTATTTGCAGTAGAATAGATCGAATCGATATAGAAAACTATTTTTACTTAAATTGAATAAGTATTAATTGCAAGAACAATTACTAGTTTTCGGTGAAACAAAAATATCGATCAAGATACAAAATATATATAAATATACATAATGCATACCTACTCCTTTTTGGAAGTCGGTTAAAAATTATATTACGATTTATTGATAAAGAAGTTAGTAATTAAATGGTCACCTGCTGGAAACATGCTTTAGCTCACTTTTTTACTTATAAATACAGAGCAAATAGATCACAAAACAAATGTAATGTACACTGTTCATAGAACACCGTAAAGTATAATAAAATTATTATACATTCCGGATATGTTTTTGTCTTTGGGCTTATAACTTGGTATGCTAAAGCCTTTGAGGCCATACTGCCTCGTCTTACGTAGTTTAGCACAGAAGTGGTTTTTTTTTAGGTTAGATTCCCTTCTATTGTTTGTGTATTTTAGTCATTCTGCCCCAATAAAGTGGTGGAAACTTTACTAGGGGCATCTATGGAGTTTTGGAAACAACATGTTAATACACGTTCACAAATACTTTGAATAAAATTATTATTTCACATTAACAGTCAAAATACAAAAATGAAAATAATACCATGAGGCAACATGCTTTCTTCGCGTTGGCGCCAAAACTCTCATAACAACAAAGTATATAATAGAATATTCTAGGTTATTAAGGATTTTTATTCGCGATTCTGATGGTGACAGTTGTCAACCTGTTCGCTTCGCGCGCTTAGCGATGATAATGCCGTTACTTCTAACATAACTAACGTAATAAGCCGCGCGATTTGCGCATACTATAGTTCACACAGACTGCTAGACTATTGTTCGATAATTAAACTTTTACAGCATATAGATACTTTAACGATCTAGAAAACCGATTCCATAGATAATCCCGTGAAATATTATCGATTCTATGTGGAATGCACTGCATTTCTACGATCTATATTAGCACCTCAATATCAACATCGTGAATCGGTCCGATTCTCAGGGTTCGAGAATCGATCTGGTGAATCGATCCACTCTGTCAGATCGATCTAAAAAATCGATTTTCTGACCTTCAAAAATCGATTTTCCGATTAATCGATTAAAGATCGACATGCCTACATTCAGTATCAATGTAGCGCTCAAACGAGGCGCTCGCGCGGAGTTAATCAGCGAACATAAACGTAACTATATTGAATGTGTATTGTACATTGAATCGAACGTTGTGAAATAAATGTGAACTGGAGATGTCTAAATTCAAGGTAATTTTATTACTTTTTTAGTTCTTCATTGTCTGGATTGAACCAGATTAACCTATTCTGTCGTTAGCGCAAACTGTCGTTTGAAAATTGCACGAAAACGTTTGAGCAATTTGAAATAGGCCACAATGTTTGGAATTACGCATTTATTTTAATATTTTAAAGTATAGTTTGGTATTTGGACGTATTATTTAGGTGTAAACTTATATACGTGTTTACCAACGAATATGAAAACATTGTCACGTTTGGCGAGTTTTAAGCCGGTTATTTAAATTAATGCACAGAAATACATATTCTTAAAGTCAAAAAGGACGAGGATGTTCTGTTATTCATTGTTATATAAATATTAATGTCCTGCTGATCTAGACACCTACCTAAAAATACACGGACTACCATTTCATAAACGAAAATCTTCATAGAAGAATAAAATCGCATGCGTTCTAATTTTAGGACGCTTTTCCTAGCTTGACTTTTATCGATTTTATTTGACTTTTCCATTCGAAGAGTCTTAAGGACTAAGCTTAATTTTTTTGGAAAAGAATACAGTCAAACTTTTTTTTACATCATAATACATTACCGATTAATATTTTTTATATAATTTGATAATGATTTTTGACCGAGATAAGTAGATGGAAACAAAATTTGTTCCGTTCATACAAACGGCAGTTTGTTATATAATTTGTCAACAATTCGACAAATTTTGTGAGCATGTCGTTCATACAAATATCTTTTATAAATTCAAATATAAGCAAAAACAGCTGATTTTGTAATGATAAGGAGTCAGTTTGGGGCCATAGTTAACAGAAATACACAACTAAACGAACTAAAAAGTATTTTTAGTTGTCCCCCCCTATAAACTACATACAAAAAGACAGAAAATACTTCAAATCTATCATCAAAAATGTGTAAAACATAGATGAATTTACCACCGCCAAATTATTTTAGACTATTCAAACTTATATAAAGTTAATTAAAAGTATACCTATAATTTTGAAAACAATAACCACAATAGAAAATGTTTTTTGGGTTTTAGAAAAACTCGAACGCAAAATGTTGTTTATACACTCAAGACATAAAGTCGAATTTATTTAGCGAATCTTTTAGTCGAATTTATTTAGCGAATCTTTTACTACAAAATCTGTCAAACCGTTAAGACTTCCAAAGAAACAAGATAAAATAATGCGAGGCACTCACATACACTCGGAAATACATACCTATATACGCCCGGAAATATTACCCTTTTTTGGGGCAATCAGGTAAAATGTAATTAACCCTTCAAAAGTAGGTATGCCGTTGGCTAACCGTAACGGACATCCTGTGTAGAAACGAAATATGTTAACACATTTTATTCCAGTCATTGAATATACGTAAAACATTCGTACATAAAATTGAGTTAAGATAATAATAATTTGCAATTGTTTCACTACAATAGCATCAAAATGAATTTAAAACCTGTTTTTAATAGTTTTTAATATTACTGTGAGACGTCGATAACGATTATTGTGATGAATACTCAGATAACGTTTTTTTACAACAAATTAATTTAACATACTCGAACCTTTATTATTTTTGCCACAGCCCCATCATCAAACCCACATCAACCTTGCCACAGCCCCTCATCGAACCTATATGGTCTTTGCCACGGCCCTATATTTGAACCTATATTATTTTTGCTAAAGCCGAGTCCTATTATCGAACCTGTATAGTCTTTGCCACAGCCCTATATTCGAAACTATATAATTTTTGCCACAGCCCTATCATCAGACCTATATGGTCTTTGCCACGGCCCTATATTTGAACCTATATTATTTTTGCTACAGCCGAGCCCCATCATCGAACCTATATAGTCTTTGCCACAGCCATATATTCAAAACTATATTATTTTTGCTACAGCCTCATCACCGAATCTATATAGTTTTTGCCACAGCCTTATACTCGAACCTATATTATATTTGCCACAGCCCCATCATCGAACCTATATAGTCTTTGCCACAGCCCTATATTCAAACCTATATTACTTTTGCCGCAGCCTCGTCATTGAACCTGTATTTTTTTGCCACAGCTAGCGCCACAGCACTATCATTGAAGCAATAAATATTAACTTTGCCACAGCTCCAATATCGAACCAATATTATTTTTTCTCAAGCTCTATCATCGAACCTATATTATCCTTAACACAGCCCCATCATGAAACCTGTATTATCTTTTCCACAGTCCCATCATGAAACCTATATTATCTTTTCCACAGCCCCACCATGAAACCTATATTATCTGTTCCAGAGCCCCATCATCAAACCTGTATTAATATTTATTAATAAACATAAGTAAGTATTATTTACTTCATTCATGAATGAAAACGAAATATAAAATTATAATTTTTTACTTATCGTATTTATTTACGTCAACAATTCACAAATTGTTGATGAATCAAAACAAAAAATTAAAGTAAAAATTAAACAAACCTATATTACCGCAAAATAAAAAATGGTTAATCGGAACTGGATAATCTAATTAGCTAAAGCTGAATGAATATAAGTATCTAATTAAGTATACCTCCTATGTTTTATTTAGTTATTTTATTAGTTCCGCAGCGTAAAATAAGGACAAGCGAAAAGCTAAACAAATCGCAAAAAGCGAGAAAAAAATCTCACTTACCCATATATTGAGTTAACCGAATGTCTTTGATTAGCTTAAACCAATAGAATAACAAAATAAAAAATATAATCAGGTACTTCCTCATTTTCATTCAGCGTTGGCTA